>CACVBS010000035.1:113529-125695 GCA_902728275.1 Cyclocybe aegerita | reverse complement strand
TGGGTGGGCAGACGTCCTTTAGTGGTTTACTTAGTACCCAGGCCGCGTAGTGTACGTGTTTGTAGATAGCGAGCGGGCTGCCACCGAGCACCGCTATATAAATTGTTGATCAAAAAAAAATTGGGATCGACGATACGAGCAGCATGGCGAGTCGTCGACGGCAATATCACTGCGGGATTCCGCATCTCAGATCGGCCTCGAGTGGGCTCGACCTTCTAATCACGGACCGACGAGAATCAGTCCTAATCCAAACCAGAGATCCAATGTGTTGGATCTTGTATTCTTAGCTCCATCTGAGATCTTAATCTCAATGCCCAGATTGGAGCATGATCTCCAGGGTCCATCAGATCATGTCCCGATCTGCACAGATCTTGATATTGGTCCTGAACCGCCCGGCTCTGGGCGACGGACAATTAAACCCGGAAGTGAGGCTGAGACATCTTTCATTGTGGACTCCGGGATCTTGCAGCTATTCCTGTCGCAGCCCCAGTGACCAAGGAAGGCATTGAAGCTTTAGCTGATGCTATTGCAATGGCGTTCTCGGATGTGTGGCTTGCCCATTCGACTGAGTCCAAGCCTACCAAGCGCTCCAAGTACTGGTGGACAGACGAGTGTTCAGAGAAATTCGGAGTATATCAGCTGAGCCGCTCGCTCGCTGATTACAACAAATTCAAGAAGGTGTGTAAGGACGCCAAGCGTGACTTCTTCGATGAACGTATCGCAGAGATCGCTACTTCTCGCAAGCGCTGTGGGACCTAATGGAATGGGTCAAACAGCACAAGCTACCACCCTGTGAGGCTATTCACAATGGTGACCAGCCTTGTCATGATATGGACGACCTTTGGGACACCCTGCACAGCACGTACAACTTGGCCTCAGGTTGTGAGTACAACACTTCAGTCTTAGACGAGCTTCCCGACGAGCCGGTCTGTGAGTGGGCTGACTTTTTGGAGCATGAGTTGTTGAGTTTTTTTTTTTTTTTTTTGATCAACAATTTATATAGCGGTGCTCGATGCAGCCCGCTCGCTATCTACAAACACGTACGCTACGCAGCCTGGTTACTAAGTTAACCACTAAAGGACGTCCGCCCCCCCAACCACGAGCCTTATGGCTCAAACACCGAAACTCCCACAAAGCCAGACCCACCTCGCGAAAACGGTGACGTGGGATAAGGGGAAGAGACCATCGAGGCCCCGCTAAACCCCAGAGCCGTCGGACGCTGTTCGGAGGCCACGCAGCGCAAATGAAATAAGAGAGCACCACCCGGGAGGTGGCAGGGTGTCTTGAGGCCGACCAGCCAGAGATGCGCCTGCCCGAAACCAGATGCAGAAAGTTAGCGGCACTGCAATCCGCTACAATAGCAGCCACAAGCGCAAAGAAATAGCGGTAGGCGCAAAGAAATAGCGGTAGGCGCAGGTCTTCGAACCCTAGGGCTCGGTGGTGTCAATTCACCATAAATCCCCCAAAAGGAGGAACAACCCCGCCCGCAACGATTATCCGACACCTGAGGGGTCCCGGTTGAAGCCGAACGCTGTAGGGTTGTACTTCATAAATGATGCAATATCCCCGAGAAAACAGGGATAGTGTACAGAATATCTATCACGACAGCGAAAGAGGATATGCTGGCGAGACTGCAAAGCAGCCCCGCAAGTGCAGCCATGAGGCTCATTGATCTTGAAGCGACGATAATACGCTCCAATGGGCGTGTGGCCAGTTATGCACCGGCAAACGCGAGCGAACTCAGTGATACTGTGTCCGAAGGTTGAAAGCCAAGGTCCCCCATTGAGGTACGATGGCTGTAGCGGCCGCCCGTCAGGCTGTTGAAGCTCTAAGAATTCAGAGCCTCGGTAAGTTGGATCCTGGAAAGTGGAACTCCACGAATCCAGGACTGAGTGCGCCGCTTGGGAGCGTAGCGTGTCTATAGAGTTGTCCTGTCTTGTGACGTCCAACCCTGACTTTAAGCTCGGTGACATACTTGTGTGCCTCACCATGAATGTCCCACCGCATAGCGGAAGGGACGTAGACGAAGGTAATGCGACGGAGATCATCCGCCTCAAACCACTCTTGAAGAGCGCGACATACTGACAGACTAAAAGCCTGCCCAGAATGCACGCCGGGGTCAACCGCTCTATGGGCCGAGCCCATAGAGTCAGTAAAGACCATAATATGTTGGCAGTTTGCCTGCTTAACGGCAAGGCGCACTGCGCACGAAATGGCATTGAGTTCCGCATCCGGGGCGGTAACTCTGCCAGAGACATAGCGAGTCCTCTCGAGCTCGCGATGTCCCTTGTAGATGATGGCAGCCGAAGCCGCCTGATACTGGTTGGACTGAGGGACAGATCCATCAGTTGCAGCCAGTACTGTTAGTGGGTCGGCCCTTGCCTTCGCAATGAGCTCGTCTAGATATGGGCGCCTATCCTGGCCAGGATCACACTCGTCAAAATGGAGACGGTCCGCATGGCGGTCCAGTAACCGGTCGCCTGGGCGAGCTTCGGGCGCAAAAGGCTCGAAGCTCTCAGTTAAGGTGTGGACACGTTCATCCACCTCCATGACAGTGCTCTTGACTTTCCCTCGCATGGCTGGGGTCATCAAGGCGGCAGAGCGAGCGTGTGGTGCAGCTCGCTTGAGGAGTCCCTCGCCCATCATAGAGCGAAGGGGGTGAGTGTCTGAGAGGGTGGCAACGCGATACACTGCGCGCGTTGCCAACTTCTTCAGCATGAGATGGACGGGGATGAGGCCAGCAAGGGCCTCAAGACCGCCTGTAGGTGAGGTGCGGAAAGCACCCGTGATCCATAGAGCAGCTTTACGCTGCATCCGTTTTAGCTGGTTCATCGCGCCCTTATTGCGGGCACCATCGAAATACCAGAGACGATAGCCGTATGTGGCAATGGGGACCACGCACGACCGATACAAGAGGCGGCGCTGTTTAGGCGAGAGTCCTCTAGTAGAGTTCCCGAGCATGCGCATGGCCTGCACGGTGGTAAATGCCTTGGTGGCATAGAGCATGCGCATGGCCTGCACAGTGGTAAACGCCTTGGTGGCGTAGTAGTGAACGTGCTCATGAAACGTGAGCCCGCGGTCAAAGTAGAAAGCCCAAGTACCTCCAATAGGTCTTGGGCTTCAAAGGTGTAGCACCGGTATGAGGGGCGTACCCCAGATCCAGCGAGGGATTGTAGGCATCTCGTCGACGCGAAAAGTGAAAAGCCAGCGCGCTAGTCTGGAGACCCTTAACCCACCCCGCTCGCACGAGATGAGTCAGAATCAATCCAGCATCCTCAGTTGACCTCTGGCGGATGCCGCCAAGTTGGTTTGGATGGAAGATATCATGCTTGACTGCATCAAACTGTATCCTGTTAGCGATCATCTTTTCGATGACACATGTAAAATCATGATAAATGACGATAAATGTATAGAAACAGAATGAGGTACTTGTGAGAGCAAGGGGATGATTATGTGTAAAGTTATTAAGAGGAGGAGGAGGAGGTAGTCCCCCACATCAGTATCTATCTATATACTTACCAAATCCACATATCACACCCATCCAATGGTGAGTTCGAGTTAAGTTAATGTCCCTTAGCATATTTCAGCAGTGATGGATGAGGCTCCGATGCCTGGGGGAAATGGTATTAGAGAAAGAGCTAAAAATGCGCAAAAAACACGAAAATAATTAAAATGACTACCTCAGACTTGTTCAAAATTACCAAACTTTGTATATAAGTACCTATGAGCACTCTGAAGAGATTGCAAAAGACCGGATGAGATTCCGAGCAGTAGGTGCAAAGATATGCAAAATGAACTCCCAAAGCAGCAGATGCAACACAAAGTTGTACGCGGTGGGATATTCATGGTGAAGCACACAAGTACGTCACCGAGCTCAAAGTCAGGGTTGGACGTCGTAAGACGGACAACTCTATAGACGCGCTACGCTCTCGAGCGGCGCACTCAGTCCTGGATTCGTGGAGTTCCACTTTCCAGGATCCAACTTACCGAGGCTCTGAGTTTTTAGAGCTTCAACAGCCTGACGGGCGGCCGCTACAGCCATCGTACCTCAATGGGGGACCTTGGCTTTCAACCTTCGGACACAGTATTACTGAGTTCGCCCGCGTTTGCCGGTATATAACTGGCCACGCGCCCATTGGAGCGTATTACTGTCGCTTCAAGATCAATGAGCCTCATGGCTGCACTTGCAGGGCTGCCTTGCAGTCTCGCCAGCATATCCTCTTTCGCTGTCGCGATAGATATTCTGTACACTATCCCCGTTTTCTCGGGGATATTGCATTGTTTATGAAGTACAACCCTACGGCGTTTGGCTTCAACCGAGACCCTTCGGGTGTCAGATAATCGTGGTGGGCGGGGTTGTTCCTCCTTTCGGGGGATTTATGGTGAATTGACACCACCGAGCTCTAGGGTTCGAAGACCTGCGTCCATCGCAATTCTTTCGTGCACACGATCGACTCTTTTGGTCGACTGCGGCACCGCTAACTCTCTGCGTCTGGTTTCGGGCAGGCGCATCTCTGGCTTGTCGGCCTCAAGACACCCTGCCACCTCCCGGGTGGTGCTTTTCTTATTTCATTTGCGCTGCGTGGCCTCCGAACAGCGTTCGACGATTTTGGGGTTTAGCGGGGCCTCGATGGTCTCCTCCCCTTATCCCGCGTCACCGTTTTCGCAAGGTGGGTCTGGCTTTGTGGGAGCTTCGGCGTTTGAGCCACAAGGCTCGTGGTTGGGGGGGGCGGACGTCCTTTAGTGGTTTACCTAGTAACCAGGCTGCATAGCGTACGTGTCTGTAGATAGCGAGCGGGCTGCCATCGAGCACCGCTATATAAATTGTTGATAAAAAAAAAAAAAAAAAAAAAAAAAACACAAAGTTGTACTAGATGCTATTGCTGTCATTGGGGTGTCGAAGGCCAGCGCGCTAGTCTGGAGACCCTTAACCCACCCCGCTTGCACAAGATGGGTAAGAATCAATCCAGCATCCTCAGTGGACCTCTGGTGGATACCGCCAAGTTGGTTTGGATGGAAGATATCATGTTTGACAGCATCAAACTGTATCCTATTGGCTATCATCTTTTCGATAAGTTTGCCAAAAGTGATGAGGAGTACAATCGGCCTGAAAACCTTTGGCACTGCATAGGAGGGCTTGTTCAGCTTCAGAACGATAACCGACAGCGACTCCTTGAAAATACGAGGCCAATGACCCACCTGAAGGCAAGCATTGGCCAACACGATGAAGAGCGCAAGGACATGTTTATCCTTGAGCAACTCCTTTAGGTGGACCCATGTAACATGGTCCAGTCCTGGTGCAGAGGAGTTGGAGCACCCCTTAAGAGCACTCAACAACTGATGCTCCGAAAAGTCAGCCCACTCACAGACCGGCTTGTCGGGAAGCTCGTCTAAGACTGAAGTGTTGTACTCACAACCTGAGGCCGAGTTGTACGTGCCATGAAGGGCATCCCAAAGGTCGTCCATATCATGGCAAGGCCGGTCGCCATTGCGAATAGCCTCACAGGGTGGTAGCTTGCACTGTTTGACCCATTCCATTAGGTCCCACAGGTGCTTGCAAGAGGTAGCAATTTCTGCAATGTGTTCATCAAAGAAGTTACATTTGGCATCCTTACACGCCTTCTTAAACTTGTTGTAATCAGCCAGCATACAGCTCAACTGATATACTCTGAAAGTTTCCGAGCACTCGTCTGTCCACCAGGACTTGGAGCACTTGGTAGGCTTGGACTTGGTCGTGTGGGCAAGCCATGTGTCCGAGAATGCTGTCGCAATAGCATCGGCTAAAGCTTCAACGCCTTCCTTGGTTGCCAGGGCTGCGACAGGAATAGCTGCAAGGTCCCGGAGGATATCCAAAATGAAAGACTTCTCAGCCTCGCTTCTGGGTTTAATTGTCCGTCGCCCAGATCCGGGTGGCTCGGGACCAATATCAAGATCCGTACAGATCGGGACATGATCTGATGGACCCTGGAGATCATGCTCCAATCTGGGCATTGAGATCAAGATCTCAGATGGAGCTAAGAATACACGATCCAACACATTGGATCTCTGGTTTGGATTAGGACTGATCCTCATCGGTCCATGATTAGAAGGTTGTGCCCATTCGAGGCCGATCTGAGATGCGGTGTCCTGCAGGGATATTGCCATTGACAACTCGCCATGCTCATAGTCATCCCAAGTTGTCGAAACGCAGTTGAAGTCGCCTGCCATATAGATGAAAGGTGGCAGAGAATGCACACGAGCAGCAAGGTGCTCAATGGCTGTGTGTTGATCGTCAGAATAGATGTTCATTAGATTAAGAACTTCACCCCCACTGAAGAGGGAGAGGACGAGGATGTCGCAATGGTCGATGATGTCGTGACGCATGGTGGGACGATAGCGGGAGAGCCTAGTTGAAACATAGGCGATCATGCAGAGAACTTCCCCTTCCTTAATGCGCACCATCTGCAGCTAATCGGGATGCTTTGGTGCACCAATAACCTCATCGCCCTCCATACTAGTGGTGGACAGTGCGTGTCTTATGAAATCAAGGCGTTTCTTGGAAGAATAAAATATCAAATTTTGTTTTACAAAGTTCGAGGAGGGTGTCTACATGCGCATAGGTATGACGAACATTCTGACAGTAAATACGTAGCCCACTATTTAGATCCTGATGGTTTCCCAACATTAGTCTAGGTTTGGGGGGTAGTAAGCGGCTGTTATAGCGGATTGCGGCGCCGCTAACTCTCTGCGTCTGGTTTCGGGCAGGCGCTTCTCTGGCTTGTCGGCCTCAAGACACCCTGCCACCTCCCGGGTGGTGCTGTTCTTATCTCATTTGTGCTGCGTGGCCTCCGAACAGCGTCTGACAACTTTGGGGTTTAGCGGGGCCTCAATGGTCTCCTCCCCTTATCCTGTGTCACCGTTTTCGCGAGGTGGGTCTGGCTTTATGGGAGTTTAGGCGTTTGAGCCATAAGGCTCGTGGTTGGGGGGGCGGACGTCTTTCAGTAGTTTACTTAGTACCCAGGCCGTGTAGTGTACATGTTTGTAGATAGCGAGCGGGCTGCCATTGAGCACCGCTATATAAATTGTTGATCAAAAAAAAAAAAAAAAAAAAAAAAAAAAAAAGCGGCCCTTGTGGGGGCAGGGCTGGTTGTGAGGGGTGGGTGGCACAGGCACAGGAGGCTTCGCTTTCACGTTGCCCTTGCAACATCCCGCATGTTGACGGTGCTCCTTCTGCTTGTGTGGACCCGAACAGATAGGGCAAGAGAGCTGTTTCGCCTTGCAGGCAACGGTGGGGTGGCCCCACTTCCAGCAGTGCTGGCAAAGCAGGACCCTGGTGTGTCGTGCAGTGGGCCTGATTGTGCAGGACCGCCCAGCAAGGAAGATCGGTTGGCCCAGGGCCTTCTTGGTGCGGGTTCCCTGCTGGGAGTCCCAAAGGTTGCAGTAGACAGTGCATGATGTTGAGTGCACCAAGTTGCGATCTATCCAAGGCTTGGTGCTCAGATATGCAAAAACCTCAGCATGAACCGAGGTGCAGAGGGCCTTTTCAAGCGCCTCCTGGGTGATCTTCAACCCCTTCAGATCGAAGTAAGGAACATCAAGGATCTTTATAAAAGATGTCGACAATAGGAGCGCAACCTCGAATGGGGTACCCATTGGGAGGCTTTCGCAAATAAAGTTGCGCAGTATTTGCTTACATTTTTTTTTATCAACAATTTATATAGCGGTGCTCGATGGCAGCCCGCTCGCTATCTACAAACACGTACACTACGCGGCCTGGGTACTAAGTAAACTACTGAAAGACGTCTGCCCCCCCAACCACGAGCCTTATGGCTCAAACGCCTAAACTCCCATAAAGCCAGACCCACCTCGCGAAAACGGTGACGTGGGATAAGGGGAAGAGACCATCAAGGCCCCGCTAAACCCCAAAGTCGTCGGACGCTGTTCGGAGGCCACGCAGCACAAATGAGATAAGAAGAGCACCACCCGGGAGGTGGCAGGGTGTCTTAAGGCCGACCAGCCAAAGAAGCGCCTGCCCGAAACCAGACGCAGAAAATTAGCGGCGCCGCAACCCGCTACAATAGCGGCCGCAAGCGCGAAGAAATAGCGGTAGGTGCAGGTCTTCGAACCCTAGAGCTCGGTGGTGTCAATTCACCATAAATCCCCCGAAAGGAGGAACAACCCCGCCCACCACAATTATCCGACACCCGAAGGGTCTCGGTTGAAGCCAAACGCTGTGGGGTTGTACTTCATAAAAGATGCAATATCCCCAAGAAAGCGGGGATAGTGTACAGAATATCTATCACAACAGCGAAAGAGGATATGCTGGCGAGACTGCAAAGCAGCCCCGCAAGTGCAGCCATGAGGCTCATTGATCTTGAAGCGACGGTAATACGCTCCAATGGGCACGTGGCCAGTTATACACCAGCAGACGCGGGCGAACTCAGTGATACTGTGTCCGAAGGTTGAAAGCCAAGGTCCCCCATTGAGGTATGATGGCTGTAGCAGCCGCCCGTCAGGCTGTTGAAGCTCTAAGAATTCAGAGCCTCGGTAAGTTGGATCCTGGAAAGTGGAATTCCACGAGTCCAGGACTGAGTGCGCCGCTCGAGAGCGAAGCGCGTCTATAGAGTTGTCCGTCTTACGACGTCCAACCCTGACTTTGAGTTCGGTGACGTACTTGTGTGCTTCACCATGGATATCCCACGTAGAGCGGATGGGACATAGACGAAGGTAATGCGGCGGAGATCATCCGCCTCAAACCACTCTTGAAGAGCGTGACAAACTGACAGGCTAAAAGCTAAAGTTGTGCAGTATGTCCAGGTCGGACAGGCTGGCAACGGCGGGGGTGACCAACGACAAACTGTCATAGGCACGGACAATGGAGGTGACCTTCAACATGGAACGGCCATCCCTGAGGTACCCGTTGGCCGCACGAACAGCCGACTCGGTGAAAAACTTCATGACGTCAGGAGGGGTACCCCTGAACGACATGAGAACCTGCTTCTGGTGGGGCCCTCGGAAGTGAAAGAAGGGACGGATTGATGAGGGGAGGTCTTCATCGGCCCTGTCAGGAATGAGGGGGGAGGGGAAGGCCCGCATTGTTGCGGTCCCAAGCCAGGAGGCGGGGGAGGCATTGAAGTGGCCTGTTGTGCAATCCCTGCCCATGTCGTTGGACAGGGCTTGAGTTTGGTAGCATGATTGATCAGTGGAGGCGGACCAGGGCGAGAGTAGGCCACCTTACTCTTCTGAGGAGGAGGAGGTGGGACTGGACGATCAACACCCTTACACTTCTTAGAGGCAGGGATGCGAGCAGGGGAGGCCGGGCAACCAAGGTCGTCCAATGCCTGCATGAGGACGTCAGAAGAGACTCCAATGCCAGTACCCTCGTCGAGCGGCCCATGGGCAGCAGGAGGGGGGCTGGGTGGATGGTCGGCTCTTCCCTGGAAGACGTCTCAGCCTCAAGCATAGAGGCGAGAGAGATATCCGCAAGATCACCCTGTCTGCAAATCCTGCACCTGTATGCGCTTTAAATTTATAGAAATTATAGGTAGTAGCCTAAGTTAGAAGTTAAGCCCTGGAGGGCAGTTTCCTACCTGCCTGTTTAGGATGCCCTTCAGATGAGAGAGAAAGGTTGCTGGGTGTTCGGCACCATTGACAGGGAGCGGGTGATGCAAACAGGTGCCAAACACTGCTCACACCAGTACTCGGGGCCTCAGAATGGCCCCTGCTCATCATGGTGCACACGTCGGGCGTCGGGGACACCGCCCCAATGCTCTTTGATTTTTTTTCATGCCCGAATGAGGCATGTGCAAGGCCAATCGTACTCCTCATCACTTTCGGTAAACTTATCGAAAAGATGATTGCCAATAGAATACAGTTTGACGCCGTCAAGCATGATATCTTCCATCCCAACCAACTTGGCAGTATCCGCCAACGGTCAACTGAGGATGCTGGATTGATTCTGAAGGGTCTCCAGACTAGCGCGCTGGCTTTTGACATCACGCAGTTCTTCCCTTCTATTAACCATGAGATGTTCATGGCTGTTCTTCGCAAGCAAGGGTTTTCGCCTGTTTTGGTGGAATTCTTTGCCTCTTACCTTGTAGGCCGGTCCACAGTTTACTGTTGGAACACCTTCCAATCCGACTCACGGTCTGCGGACGTGGGTGTCGGGCAGGGCTCTGCTCTCTCGCCTGTTATCTCTGGGCTGTTCATTGCTCCGGTAATGAAGCTCTTTTACATCAAAGCGGCGCCACTCAACATGACGCTGCTGTCTTTGTGGATGATGGGACCATTCTGGCCCAATCCAAACAACTTGATGATAATAATGTGGGCCTGCGTAAGGCCTACAAAATTATCTACCTTCTCTTTGTTGCCTTCGCACTCGTTCTTGAACACGACAAGACCGAGCTGTTCCACTTTTCGCGTCGACGAGATGCCTACAATCCCTCGCTGGATTTGGGGTACGCCCCTCATACCGGCGCCACACCTTTGAAACCTAAGACCTATTGGAGGTACTTGGGCTTCTACTTTGACCGCGGGCTCACGTTCCATGAGCACGTTCGCTACTACGCCACCAAGGCGTTTACCACTGTGCAGGCCATGCGCATGCTCGGGAACTCTACTAGAGGTCTATCGCCTAAACAGCGCCGCCTCTTATATCGATCGTGTGTGGTCCCTATTGCCACATACGGTTATCGTCTCTGGTATTTTGATGGCGCCCGCAATAAGGGTGCGATGAACCAGTTGAAACGGATGCAGCGAAAAGCTGCTCTATGGATTACGGGTGCTTTCCGCACCTCCCCCACAGGCGGTCTTGAGGCACTAGCGGGTCTCATCCCCGTCCATCTCATGCTGAAGAAGCTGGCGACGCGCGCAGTGTATCGCATCGCTACCCTCTCAGACACTCACCCCCTTCGCTCTATGATGGGCGAGGGACTCCTCAAGCGAGCCGCACCACACGCTCGCTCTGCCGCCTTGATGACCCCAGCCATGCGGGGGAAAGTCAAGAGCACTGTCATGGAAGTGGACGAGCGCGTCCACACCTTAACTGAGAGCTTCGAGCCCTTTGCGCCCGAAGCTCGCCCAGGCGACCGGTTACTGGACCACTATGCGGACCGTCTCCATTTTGACGAGCGTGATCCTGGCCAGGATAGGCGCCCATATCTAGACGAGCTCATTGCGAAGGCAAGGGCCGACCCACTAACAGTACTGGCTGCAACTGATGGCTCTGTCCCTCAGTCCAACCAGTATCAGGCGGCTTCGGCTGCTATAATCTACAAGGGACATCCGGTGGACAACCGGATTATGTCTCTGGCAGAGTTACCGCCCCAGATGCGGAACTCAATGCCATCTCGTGCGCAGTGCGCCTTGCTGTCAAGCAGGCAAACTGCCAACATATTATGGTCTTTACTGACTCTATGGGCTCAGCCCACAGAGCGGTTGACCCTGGCGTGCATTCTGGTCAGGCTTTTAGTCTGTCAGTATGTCGCGCTCTTCAAGAGTGGTTTGAGGCAGATGATCTCCGTCGCATTACCTTCGTCTACGTCCCTTCCGCTATGCGTTGGGATATCCATGGTGAAGCACACAAGTATGTCACCGAGCTCAAAGTCAGGGTTGGATGTCGCAAGACGGACAACTCTATAGATGCGCTTCGCTCTCAAGCTGCGCACTCAGTCCTGGATTCGTGGAACTCCACTTTCCAGGATCCAACCTACCGAGGCTCTGAATTCTTAGAGCTTCAACAGCCTGACAGGCGGCCGCTACAGCCATCGTACCTCAATGGGGGACCCTGGCTCTCAACCTTCGGACACAGTATTACTGAGTTCGCCCGCGTTTGCCGGTGTATAACTGGCCACGCGCCCATTGGAGCGTATTACCGTCGCTTCAAGATCAATGAGCCTCATGGCTGCACTTGCGGGGCTGCTTTGCAGTCTCGCCAGCATATCCTCTTTCGCTGTTGCGATAGATATTCTGTACACTATCCCCGTTTTCTCGGGGATATTGCATCGTTTATGAAGTACAACCCTACGGCGTTTGGCTTCAACCGGGACCCGTCGGGTGTCGGATAATCGTGGTGGGCGGGGTTGTTCCTCCTTTCGGGGGATTTATGGTGAATTGACACCACCGAGCTCTAGGGTTCGAAGACCTGTGCCTGCCGCTATTTCTTCGCGCTTGCGGCCGCCACTAGTAT
>CACVBS010000035.1:1190-88058 GCA_902728275.1 Cyclocybe aegerita | reverse complement strand
CGCAAACGGAATGGCATGTACATGGCCATGAAAGGGAGGATGTGGTTGCTTATCGGAAAGCATTCGTGTCACGCTGGCAGGAATATGAGAAGCGTTTCATTATTTATGACAATGATGGCAACGTACTCTCTAAACCAGCTGGCTTCCCTGTCCCTCAAATCGGCCGCTTCCGCTTGATCCTGGTCACACACGATGAATCAACGTTCTATGAAAACGACAGACGCAAGACAAAGTGGACCCACTTCCAAGAAAAGGCGACAACGGAGAGAAAAGGAGAGGGGCCATCGATCATGGTGTCCGAATTCTTAACACCTGATTGGGGGCGGCTAAAAGACGGAGATGAGTGAGTAACATTCAAATGATTATCCACCACTCAAGGCTGATCATCGAGTGAAAAAAGCGAGGCACGTATCCTCTTCAGAGTGGGGAAGAATCGGGATGGTTACTTCGACAATGACGATCTGATCAGTCAAGTGGATCATGCTATTGACATTTTTGAGGGACTCACCAATGGCTTTGCAACTGGTCTTTTCCTGTTTGACAATGCACCGAGTCACCAAAAGCGGGCAATGGATGCCCTCTCTGCTTGGAAAATGCCCAAAAATGCCCATGCAACATGGACACATCACAAAGATGGCCCAAAGATGAGGACCACCTGCTTCGGTGAGCACAGCACTATCCAAGACTTCTATTACCCAGATGATCACCCCACCATGCTGGGCTGGTTTAAAGGGATGGAGAATATTATCCGGGAGCGCAGTCTGTGGCCACAGCGGGGGCTCAACGCGCAGTGTGAGGGGTTCAAGTGTGAGCCTGGGAAGACGGACTGCTGCTGTCGACGGCTTCTATTCACACAGCCCGATTTCGTAAATCAGAAGTCTTGCCTTGAAGAGTTAATCACTTCCCACGGTCACATTTGTGACTTCTACCCAAAATATCACTGTGAACTCAATTTCATTGAGCAGTATTGGGGGGCAGCAAAGCTTCGGTATCAGAATAGCCCCAAGACAACTGATATAAAGGAGATGGAGAGGAATGTACTTGCCTGCCTCGACGATGTTCCTGATGTTTCAATCAAACGGTGAGTGTTTATTTTCACTTCCATCAATAAATGGATCTAACGTGCTGATTAGATATGCCAATCGCGCTGCTCGATTTATCAATGGATACTTCCAGGGACTTACAGGCCCCGAGGCAGTGTGGGCAAACAGGAAATATCACGGCCATCGCACACTTCCTGCGTCTGTTGTTGCTAAACTTAAGGAGGAGTTCTTAAAGAGGTTTGGGGGGTCCAAGTAAATATTCTACTGTACTCTGACTTGTATTCCGAGGGTCAAAAATTTTGAAAAATTTCGAGAGTGAGATTTTGCCACCCTTGGCGCTTATATAATACAATTATATAAGCTAGCTGGTTCCTGATGGCCTCTACCTTAGAGCTCATGAAGAGAGCTCCAACAAGCACATGAAGAAAACAAGAGATCAAAGTATATGGAGGCATAATTGAAGGGGTTGAATTCATAGTTGCTATCAATTTCAAGAAGGGCTAGGCGATGGTGGTTGAAGAGGAGGTTCCCAACATGAGCATAGAGGGCTGATGAGTTGCGATCTGAGCGAATTTTAACATTGATGAGTGATGGAACTACAAGAAGAGCACAAAGGCTCTCAGTCTCAACCGTTACTCCAATTGTCAGAGAGGTGAGACGGCGGAAAGTTGATTTAGAAAGGTGTCCTTCAGCAAAGGCAATCTGGACAATCTGTGCAGCTCATGGCAGATATTGAGGTGCACTAGAGCAGGAAGTGTCAAGCTTGACCTTTTGCATGTGCTGCGCATATTGTTTGAAACAGTCCCAGTCATGAAGAGAAAGGGGTTGCTCAGAGAGCCTTAACTAAATGAACCATTGGTCAAGATATGATGCTATAACAAATAACTGTGGCAATCTTACCTCTTGTATTTCACCTCTACACCCAGAATCTGATGAGCATCGAGATGGGGGAGAGCTGTAGTCATCATCCCAGGAGGCAATATGGAGCAAGGCAAAGAGAGGGGAGAGATGGATCTGGAAGCGATGCCACAACTTGGCAAGAGCTGGTTGACAGAATATGGAAGAGACCAGTGCAATATTCAATAAATATGAAGGCTGATAAACATTGACAGAATTGACAATGTGAGCTACAAGCTCAGGAATGGATAGAGCAGAATGTGCCATTGGAAGAGAGGCAGGCATAGATAATGAAGTTCTGGGTATGGTGAGTCTGTGCTAATGATGCTAGATTGGTTCAGTACCACATCCAACACCATAAAAGCAGGCCAGAAAATGTAGGATCTGATGGTCTGAGACAGAGATGGATGGTAGATGGAAGTAAGAGGCAAAAGACAACTTAAAATGTCATCAACCAGCAAGTGTTTGTTTTGAGACTCCACAACAAACAGAGAATCTCATAAACAGTAATGGCAATAGTGGAATTCTGTTGGAATATAAGACATTTTTTTATGATTGAGGTATGATAATATACAGACAAAAATATAACTACTGATTAAAAGAGGCAGGTGAGACATGAACTCTGGGGGAGAGGAGGAGGAGGAGAAAGGCATTCAAAGGCAATGGGCAGGTGGGTGTCAGCATCCAGGGCCATTGTTGGATGTGATTGGTGGTTGTGGATGGATGAGAGGGATGGGAGCTGGTAGTTGGAGGAGCGAGAAGCATCATCGGTGGTGGTGGAAGTCGAGAGGGAGGGCAGGAGGGTGAGAAGGGGTGGGCAGGGCAGAGAACAACTGCAAATGAGACCAAACTTGGATGTTTGGTGTTGTTCGTCGTCCTGGGTGGCCATTTGGACAGGGGAGGGGCGTCAGAAGGGGGAGAGGAGGTGGTGGTGATGATGGAGGGCGAGACGTGGGTGGTTGAGGATGCAAATGCCAAACATATGTGTTTGGCATCCTTTGTTGTTGTCAGGGCTCTGTTGAGGCCTGTTGGATAGGCAAGAGGAGGGGGGGTTGTGGGCAGAAGTCAAGAGAGAGGGGGGAAGGGCGAGAAGGGGCAGGTGGGGCACAGAACGACTGTGAATCCCGGGCTCGTTCGTGCACCAGGGCGTTGTTGGACAGCCCCTGGGGGTGTTGGATGGTGAGAAGGGGCGGCAGAGGGTGAGGAGGGTGAGGAGGTGGTGGTGGGGTGAACCAGGCGGGCGGCAGGGTGAGAATGAGCCCAAACGACCCCAAGTGTTGCAGTTCGGGGCTGTTTGTGCACCAGTGGGATGGCCTCCAGGGGTGTGGGACCTATGACGCATGAAAACTCTCCAAGAGTTTTCATGCATCATTTGTTTGCATCCCTACAAACACTTGCTAAATTTGCTGGGCCCCTTCGTCTTTCACAACTGCCATCATCTGGACTCCTCCAGATGGTGTCGGAGGGGCGAGAGCAGGGGATGGTGGTGGCGGAAGGCGAGAGGCAGGCAGTGCTAGATGGGCAGGCAGGCAGGACACAGAACTAGTGTGAACAATGCCGAACACGGAGGTTCAGCATCGTTCAGTGTCCTTGAAGGCTGTTGGTAGGGGCGAGAGGCAGAGGGTGAGGAGGGCGAGCAGGTGGTCGTGGGGTTGAGAGGGGCAGGTGGCGGCGGCTGAACAATTACTACAGTAGCCAGTAAAAATGCAGTGAACTATTGAAAATGTAGCTATGCCATCAATGTAATACTTACTGTGGGAAAAAAAGCATGGATGGCCGTAATGTGGGAAAGCAAAATGATCTCCATGTCCCAGGTTGAAAGAACGAGTCTTACTTACATAAGAACTTGTAACTTGGCATCACAGTTTTATTTCTATATATATCTATTAAAAATTTTGCATTGCTTCAGGCAGACACTCATTGTTGTTGGACAGTTGTCCAAAAGGATAGTTGAAGGCTCTGATATATAACCTTCAATGGACAACTGTCCATTAAAATATCTCAGGGTAGTGCCCATGGCTGGCAATAGAGGTGGTGCTGGAACCCATGTTAGCGCCGGTTGGGCCACCGAGGAAAGCCTTAGCTCAAGCCCTGCTAAGTTTCCTCCTCGGTCTGGGTCCCAATCACCCTCAGTTGTTGAATTTGTCGATACTGGTTCCAATAACTCTGATGCAAGTGAGTTCATGGACAATGTCACTGGAGTCCTCTCACCCCCAGATTCCTTCTCTGACTCACAGGACGACGAGGAAGACTCGGAGTTGGAGAACGATGACCTGCTGGTCGATAGCACCTTCCAGGCTGGTGAATTTGAGGTGGAGTTTAGGTATGTGTCATCACCACTGCTGCTGCTGAAGCTCCTCCTGATGGCACTACTTTCCAGCACTGCACATGGATGTTGCCACTATTTGCAGGCTTCTTTTTGAACACTGTACTGCACTTTCTTTCTGCTCCCTGTCACATTGTATGTGCATAGCAAATGACCAGTCCCTTGTTTCACTGTCTTTTGGGCTTTGCATCTGGCTCCATCATGTCTGCAACCATGTCGTTAATATCTGAGACCTTTGCCCATCCTGGCTCCTCCAAGTTGAGGTGTTTCAAGACATTGTGTCTCATGTAGTAGGCAAAGCATGCTCTTTCACCCGTCGCTTCGGTGGCATGAAGTAAAGCCCTCCTAGTGATACTGACCATTGTCCCTGCTGAGTAGCAGACCCAGATGCTGACTGTTGGGATATCCATCTTGCCATTTGTGTAAGGGCTGACTATCGCAAGGAGGTCCATGCATTTAAAGCCTCCACTACTGTCACGATGGACAGGTGTCTGGCAGCTATTCATAATGGAGATGCTGGTGAACAGTAATGCCCAGAGCTCTAGGATATCCTCAAGATTGGCACCTTTGTCAATTAGAACATTTCCATGCAGTGCTTGCACCACTCAGCAGCCAGTTTCATACAACGCTGGATGAATGACCCCCAGGATGCCACCTATGAGGAGGTTTGCCTCCTGGGACTCATGGATGTTGGTAGCCTAAGTTTCTAGTCAGCAAGTGTCAACTGAGACTCAGGTCACTCACTGCATGCACCTGCTGGAACCACACAGAGAAGAAACTGGGGGTCCCTGGATGGATAGTGCATTCTTCTGCTGCCATATAGTACTTGTTGCTGAGACACCAACTCTTGGAGCACCAGTCAATGATGAGCAGCTGTTGAACAACCTTGACACCCTTCCACATTTGTTCCTGGTCATAGGTCATCTCATGTAGTTTGTCACTTGTGGTTCTCTTTACCCAATGAGCCTCCTCCAAGATACCTGGCAGATACCACATAACAATATGGCCCTCTTTGTCAACAACTATGAATGGCCAGGTTTTGAGATTCCTGCTGGCATTGAGTGGCAGAAAGCGCGTTTGAAGCTTTGCCTCCAGTGTTTCATTGTGCCCTGTTGAACAAGGGCTCTGGACTTCCAGAAAGTGTGAATAGTCAGCAATAGACCAGTCAAGATATTCTGAATATTGGGCCTTTCAGTAAATTGCAATATCTTTGCTCATGTGGCCTACTCTTGTTGCATTAAGCTGCAACTAATTGCTGCATAATTCGGTTGCAGTCCTCCAGGAATTCCAACCTCCATTCAGCTGGAAAATCAACATTTCCATCTTGAAGGGCAATTTCAGCTGCAAACTTGTCTCTGCGATATTTCACAAGCAGTGCAGCAGGGTCCATGGCAGCGTTGTCCGATGTGGTCAGAAGAAAGAAGGAACAGCCAGACCTTGAATGGAGCCTCATATCCTGGCTGACATTGAGGTAATCTCATGCATCCATTGAATAATGTCAATGAGGGAGTCAGAACTGAAGATAGCAGGCTTCAGGAAGGCAAAGTAGATTCTATCCCCTTCTTGACTGCTGGCACCTACCAAAAAAACTCTGCTGCCCACCAGAGTAGTCACCGCCTTTTTTTGCAGCCCTTCATGGGTTCTTACTTCTAAGACAGACATGGAATAAGCAGCCATATAAGCTAGAATTTTTTAGAATCCTTGGTAGTTTCCTAACTCTAAGTCTATGTCTGGAAGGGCAATATTCTATCTTCTATTTTGAGAAGGCTCTCCTGTTACTATGGAGGGGTTACTGAGTTCCTAGCATGTGAGATGTGACTGATGCCAAGACTGATGGCAGGTCATATGACTTTTTATTTGCCTTTTCCTTCAGGGCCAGCCTCTGAAACTTTAATATTATGGCCTCAAATAGAAACAATTAATAAATACATAATTTCCAGACCCAGACTTGGCATTAATGAAAAGCAATAAAGCCATCAAGTTTGCTGATGTTATCAACATCAAAGTCACATGTAACAAGTTGGACTTTGCAAAAATTTGCTCAAGTCCTCTTCTGCTATGTCTAGACAGGGACCAGGAGTGTCCAAGAAGCGAAAATAACAGGTCACATGACCATGGGAAATTTCCTTTTTTTGGAAAAATGGTTGAAATTGAAACCCTGGGCCTAGATGACTCTGCCACCATTGGCACAACCTATTTGGCTCCATCAACAACAAGATATAACCCAAACAGTGCTAAAATTTGCAAAACGCAAGCCATTTTTTCAGTAATCTTGCCAACCAGAGCAGCTGATGGCATTAAACAACTTGGTTCAGGGTCATGAAAAGGTACTCTATGAACCCAGATACTTTTTTTCCTAAAAAAAATTATTATTAAATATCTCATTATGTGCCCTCTTCTCAAAGCAGAAGATAGGATATTGCTCTTCCAGACATAGACTTAGAGTTAGGAAACTACCTAGGATTTCTATATTTTTACAGCTGATACAGGTGGGAATGAGCTGGACAATGTACCATCCTATTTATTTAGCACTCAGCTGAACAGTATAGTTCTACATTAGGTGCTCAGCTGAGTAAACTATCAGGTGTGTGTTCCATACAATTCACATCTCAGCTACATAGTTAGTCCCACCATGGCTGCTCTCATATGTGGAGCAGCAGCAGTGTGAGGAGCACCAAGGATTGAGCACGAGGTTCATAGACATGAAGATGGCAGGCATCATGACCACCACAATGTCAACAGAGCCCAACCATAGGCACATGGGCAACTAAGGACCTGCATAGGCTGGTAGGTATGAAATGAGTGTTGTGATATATGTTCGTGATGCTTGTTTCTCATTAATGTACTTTGTAGTGGCATTTTTGCCAAAGCGTAGATTGTACTTAATCACTTCTATCAGCCAGATACATGTATCAAATACTGGGTTTAACCAGTATGAACTCATAGATCAGAACTGGGATTAAGCAGTCAGGTTTTCTGAGGCTGCTGGGATGAGTTTGCTGGAGATGCCAGGGCTATAGGAATTTGTTTGAAGGTGGGAGGGGGTAAATAAATGACCAAACAACCCTTCCAGGGGTGGGGTGGGGGTAGAGTAGGCTTGTGGGGGGGGAAAAGCATAGGAAATCCATCCAAAACAGGCAGGAATGGTGGGGCATGCATGATAGGGGCTAGTAGGATGGCAGAGTGGGGTTCTGGGTGCGGTGGGGGCCTAAAAATGGGTTGGGCAGGGCTAGATATGCATGCTAATAATTGTCATGGCCCCCACAGGGTACGGAATGGGGCAGGGGAGCCAAAAACACAAAAGATCCAGAGTCTTTTGCATTTTTAATACAAAACAATTGAATATCAAATTGAAAACTTCATATTTCAGCATGAAACTTTGTAGATCGTTGTATCTATAGTGGAGGGTGCTTCAGGAATATTTTGAGTATTTATTATGAATTATGGGGTGTGGCACACAGCCAGGAATAGTGTGCACGGTGGGGTTTGATGCACTTTGCCAAATTTGGCAATATTTTGATGCCTGCACATCTATGCATAATTCTGGCTTGCCCTCACATTATTTCACTTAGCTTTGGCTGAACTAAATGTTGGGTACATTGGTATCTTCCTGTAGACCCTTCTATTATGTGAAATGGATGAGAACTTGTGGAGATATGACAAATGCAATTTTGGCTACTATAATGCATAGTGCACCCATGCATCCTTGGGTGTGTTTAGGCCCATTTAAGTCAGTCAAAAATCATTAAATACATGTCTGAGAGTAATGGAACCATTGATAATGCCAGGAGGTGTCTGGTGTAGTAGATACGAGGGGGTGTATAGGTATACCAGGAGATCCACTGCAGATACATAGACCTGAAAGTCTGAAATCTGGTATGTAAATAGTGCATATTTATTCATGAATTGAACATATTTTATCATAATATTATATTGCCTGGAAGTTGGGTTATTGACCAATTTCCCACAAGCTAAGATATTCTATTGACATCCAAGATGGGGGATATTGGCACATGTAATACCATGATAAATAACAATAAATGTACAGAAACAGATTGAGGTACTTGCAAGGGCAAGAGAATGATTCTGTGTAAAGTTATTAAGGGAAAAAGGAGGAGGTAATCCCCCACATCAGTATCTATCTATATACTTACTAAATCCACATATCGCACCCATTCAATGGTGTGTTCAGGTCAGGATAATGTTCCTTTACATATTTCAGTAGCAATAGATGAGGCTCCAATGCCTGGGTGAAATGGTATTGAAGAAAGAGCTGAAAATGTGCAAAAAACACAAAAATAATTAAAATGACTACCTTGGACTTGTTGAAATTTTACCAAACTTTGCATATGAGGAGCTATTAGCACTGTGAAGAGACTGCAAAAGACTGGATGAGATTTCAAGCAGCAGGTGGAAAGATATGTGAAATGAACTCCTAAAGCACCAGATGCAACACTCGCCTACAGGCGGTCTTGAGGCCCTTGCTGGTCTCATCCCTGTCCACCTCATGCTGAAGAAGTTGGCAACACGTGCAGTGTATCATGTCGCTACCCTCTCAGACACTCATCCTCTTTGCTCCATGATGGGCAAGAGACTCCTTAAGCGGGCTGAACCTCACACCCGCTCTGCCGCCTTGATGACCCCAGCTATGCGAGGGAAAGTCAAGAGCACTGTCATGGAGGTGGATGAGTGCGTCCACACCTTAACTGAGAGCCTTGAGCCCTTTGCACCTGGAGCTCAATCTGGCAATCAGTTACTGGACCACTATGCGGAACGTCTCCATTTTGACGAGCATGATCCTACCCAGGATAGGCGCCCATATCTTGACAAGCTCATTGCAAATGCGAGGACTGACCCTTTCACAGTACTGGCTGCAGCTGATGGCTCTGTCCCTCAGTCTAACCAGTATCAGGTGACTTCGGCTGCTATCATCTACAAGGGACATCGTGAGCTCAAAAGGACTTGCTATGTCTCTGGCAGGGTTACTGCTCCAGATGTGGAACTTAATGCCATTGTGTGCGCAGTTTGCCTTGCTGTCAAGCAGGAAAACTGCCAACATATTATGGTCTTTACTGACTCTATGGGCTCAGCCCATAAAGCAGTTGACCCCTCCATACATTCTGGTCAGGCTTTTAGTCTGTCAGTCTGTCACGCTCTCTGAGGGTGGTTCGAGGCGGATGATGTCTGCTGCATCACCTTTGTTTACATTCCATCTGCTTTGCAGTGGGACATTCATGGTGAGGCACACAAGTAAGTTACCAAACTTAAAGTCAGGGTTGGACATCGCAAAATGGACAACTCCATAGATGGGCTTCGCTCTCGAGCTGCGCACTCAAGTCTGGATGCATGGGGCTCGTTCCAGGATCGTACATACTGAGGCTCTGAATTCTTGGAGCTTCAATGGCCTGACAGGCAGCTGGTTCAGCCATCGTACCTCAATGGGGGACCTTGGCTTTCAACCTTCAGACACAGTATCACTGAGTTCGCTCACATTTGCTGGTGCATAACTGGCCACGCGCCTATTGGAGCATACTACTGTCGCTTCAAGATTAACGAGCCTCATGGCTGCACTTGCAGGGCTGCATTGCAGTCCTGTCAGCATGTCCTCTTTCGCTGCCATGACAGATATTCTGTACATTATCCCCGTTTTCTCGGGGACATTGCATCCTTTTTGAAGCACAACCCTACAGCATTTGGCTTCAACTGGGACCTCTTGGGTGTCGGATAACTGCTGCGGGTGGGGTTATTCTTCCTTTTGGAGGATTTATTGGTGAATTGACACCCTCAAACTCTAGGGTTCGGAGACCTGTGCCTGCAACTATTTCTTCACGCATGTGGCCTGCTATTATAGTGGGTTGCAGCACCGCTAACTTTCTGCATCTGGTTCCGGGCAGGCGCTTAAGACACCCTGCCACCTCCCAGGTGGTGCTGTTCTTATCTCATTTACACTGCATGGCCTCCGAACAGTGATCAACAACTTTGGAGCATAGCAGAACCTCAATGGTTTCCTCTTCTTATCCCGATGCACCATTTTCGCAAGGTGGGTTGCCCTCTGGGGAGTTTAGGTGTTTGAGCCCAAAGGGTCTTGGTTGGGGGGGCGATTGTCTTTTAGTAGTTTACTTAGTACCCAGGCCGCATAGCGTATGTGTTTGTAGATAGTGAGTGGGCTGCCATCGAGCACTGCTATATAAATTGTTGATTAAAAAAAAATTAATACATTTTTTTGCAACATTTTCAAGTTCTTTACCCTTTCCTACATAATCTGATTGGACTCCAGTGGAGTCTGGTAGATTCTAGTGGATTCTAGTGGACTCCAGGGGACTTTTTCTTTCTATATATGGAAATTTTCATCACTGATTTTTCTTTTTTGGACCTAAATCCAGTGGACTCTGGTCCAGTCCAGTTGACTAAAATTCAGTAGAATCTACTGAAATCTACTGGACTCTGCTGGAGTGCCAGTATAAAATTGTCTATAATGGTTGATATTTTAGATAATATTTAGTTTATATAATCAATAATACTTTATATAATAATTAATTAATTCACATAAATTTATTTTAAATTGCAGATCATATTTTATTCTGACTGGATCTCACTGTGCCTAACCCTAATATGAGATTATGTGATAGTTAAATATATAATTTAAATAAAATTTAATATATCTAACCCTTAAAAGAATGAGTTCTATACCAGATCCTATTAATATTTCCAATTCTGCTAACTTCTCTAAATTGCAGATTATGTTCTATTTTGACTAGATGTCACTGTGCCTAACTCTGACATGAGATTATCTAATATTTAAATATATATTTGAATCAAATTCAATATACCTAACTGTAATGACCTGAACAGAGTTGCCTCAGCATGCTCTTGTGCTGTGCCCCTACATATCATCTGGTTGTCCCCAATTTACAGGAACTGCCTTGGTCTTGACAGAGAAGAGACAAGAAGAAGTCATCCTGGCCAAGGCCCAGGAGACAGAGAATGAACAATAGAGCAGAGAGGATGTCAAGGCTAAGATTCAAGCTGGGGAATCCAGTAGACTACCTAGATACTTATACTACTGAGAACAATGGAGAGATCTAGGTTATGTAATGAATGACCAGCAGAACAATGACAGAGAACAATGAGGACAATAATGAATGGAACAATGAAAGTAATACCCATTGAGGAACCAGAACAATGAACAATGGAACAATGAGACAATGGGTTCAGAAATGGGATGTGATACTAATCCTTAAAAGAGTATGAGTACCACACTAAATTCTAACAATATTTCTAATTATGCTAACTTCTAATTTACCTAACCTGATAACATCAATATTTTAATTCTGCTAACTTTTAATTTACCTACTCTTATAAACTTAATATTTTTAATTTTTCTAACATATCATTTACTTCATCTAACAAAATTAATATTTTTAATTCTGCTAATTCCTAATTTACCTAACCTAATAAAATGCTAACAGTGCGCTCTATGCACAATAATATACCTGCTACTCTAATCCTAATCTTAACTAGAAAAGATGAGTGCCAAACCTCTAACAGATAGCATGACAAGCCAAACCTTAAATACTAATGCTAATGCTTATCTAATATTAATTCTAAAAATAGCACTAGAGTAGCAGATATATAATATTAAGTCAATTCTATCAGAAGTCCACTGGAATCCACTGGAATCCACCAGACTCCAGTAGAGTCTGACCAGACTATGTGGGGCAAGATAAACTATTGAAATTTTCTGTGCAAGAAAGAAGTGCCCAGTGTTGCTGGTCGTCATGACAGACTACAACGAGCATGCACTGTCAACAGTGAGAACCAATGACAGGAGTGCAGGACAGCCAACATGATGGGTAGGCTATTTGGAACATCATTCAAGAGCCCCAACACCCATCCACCCTTTTCTGGTGTCCCTGACAGCTACAAGTACCTCATTCAGGCACAAAAAAAATGAGAGAGCATCGCGGTGATGTCTCTGATGCCCGATGTGGGCCCCACAATGAGCAGGGGGCCATTCTGAGGCCCCAAGCACTGTGTTTGGCATCTGTTTGCATCATCCACTCTCCATCAATGGTGCTGAACACCTGGCAACCTTTGTCTTGTGTCTGAAGAGCATCCTAAATGGGCGGATAGGCAACTGCCCTCCAGGGCTTAACTTTTAACTTTGGATACTACCTATAATTTCTATAAATTTAAAGCAGATACAGGTGCTGGGTGTTTGGGGCGATGGGGGCAGCTATGGGCATTTGGAGGCAATGTGGACGTTCACAAGCAATGTAGGTGTTTGGGGTGTTTGGGGGTGGTGAGGGTGATGTGGGTGTTCAGGAGCATTCAGGGTGATGGGGCGGATGTGGGCATTTGGGGGTATTGGATACAGGATTGAGGGGGGTGGTTGTCAGCATTCACATTCATATTCACGAGGTGGTCTATGCATGTCTAGTGGTGGACGTTGGTGTTGGGTGCAGGGTTGGGAGGAGCAGAAGGCAGTGATGCCAGCATTGTTGTTGGTGGATGGTCTGTGCACAGTCAGCAGCAGAGGTGACAGGGCATTGTTGTCATCATTGTTGTTCGCATTTGTGTTCATTGTTGTGTTCATTGTTGTCATTGTTGTCAGCATTGTTAGCATTGTCATTGTCATTGTCAGCATTGATGTAGGGCCTGGTCAGCATTAGTGGTGGCATGAGTTGGATGGGGGCTTACCTGCATGTATTGGACAATAGTGGTGGTACAAGATCAAGAGCTAAAGATGGGAATGTGATTACTGAAATAAATTTCAATCTCTGCTTGAAAATCAAACAAACAGGATTGGCTATATCTGGATTGTTCTATCAATATATATTTACTACATTTCTATATCTGAATAAATGCTTAATAGCTCAATGGTTGACTATGTGTACTATTATCATTATCTACTGCTTGTTGCTAGTTTAATTCTTGCTGATGTCATTTTGTAAATCTTTTTTTTGGGGGTTAAAAAAATACAGATAAATACAGATAAATCAGGAAAAATTTCAGCATTTTTAGGCCATCCACTGATACTCCACTGGAGTCCACTGGAGTCCAGTGGAGCTCTATATATTCATATACTAAACATGCTATACTATATATAATTATAATATTTAATTGCACTGGACTCCACTGGAGTGTCAGTGGAGTCCAGTAGATGGCCTAAATAGGTTCTAAATTTGTAGGACTCCAGTAAACTCCTATAGAACTCTTGTAGAGTTTTCTATTCAGGTTTACTGGACTCCACTGAAGTTCTCTAGGAGTCCAGTGGAAGATAGACACTCCACTCCAGTACACTCCAGTGAACTCCAGTAGACTTTGGATGATGACTCCAGTGGACTCTAGTGAACTCCACCAGAGTCCAGTAGGCACTTTTGGCTGGTGTTTCTGCTAATGTATTTGCTACTGAAGTCTACTGGAGCCCTATAGGGATACATGGGGAAGTGTAAAGACCTCCACATTGACCCCCATCATAGAAGACTTGATATGTAGTCAGTACTCCACAGGTGGACCAAAATATAAGTTCATTTCTGGACTTTTTGATCCTCCATTAATGTAAATAAAAGCAACTGCTCCACAGGACTCCTAGTATCCTACCTGCACAGCATTTGACTATTGACACTACAGTAATACAGCCTGCTAGATCCAGCTTAACAAACTTTCATTTCTTTTTTGCCAGGATGAGTTGAGCTGAGAAGGTTTATCTTGTAGCCAGAATAAGTAGAAGAAACAAAGTTTGAATTCTACTTACAAAGTGGATTTCCAGTATGATACTATGTGCACAAATTTCCTTCATTTGAGCATCTTGACTTCTTGATAGGCCCATGTACCTCATAAATCTGTAATTGTAGACTCTTCTATAGCTTGCCTTCCAACATCAAATTCTGATTACAGATTGTTCTATATATCACTATATAGGATCTACTGTAATTCTACGTTCTCTTGCTCTCTGTCTTCTCATCCTTCTATAAATGCTTCAGGTCAATCTCTGTCATTCATCCATTTGTCTGTCTATTATTATTATTATGCAGTACATTCTCTTTGTGTATTCTCCTGCATTCTCCTGCATCCACTTGCTGATTTCATTTAGGACTAACAATATCTTCACTGACTCATATGGCTGCAGTGTTCTCTTCTCTTCTGGCTCTTTCATCTATCCACAACTCCTTCATCTTGTATACCTCTTCTATATGGCTTCATAGACTATTTGGATCTCCATATCTCCACTCTGTCTGTCTGTTCATACTCTGCTTTAGGTGTGGCTGCTGCTGTCCAGGTCATGGATGTTGGCCAGCCCTGTATGAGGGCCGGATTGGGGAAAATTTCCCTGGTGATTTTAGACAGAGGAATTTGTATTTTATACATCATGAAGTCAAAATTAGGATACATGCAGAGGCCATTTTATATGCACACACAGCAATTTTATACATGTGCATGGAGATTCTTAAACACACATACGACAATTCTATATACACATATGGCAATTCTATATACACATACGTCAATTTTATACACACACATGAGGATTTTATATACACACACAATGGTTTTATACATACACAGGGTGATTTTATATACATGCACAGCAATTTTATATACATGCCAGTTTTACATACACACACCGACTTTTGATACACACACTTGGCTATTGGCATCTCTCCTGCCAAGCAGAGCTCCAACCCTCCTGACAGACCTTGGCAAATATTTGGTGCCCCAGAACACCAAAATTGCTCCTATGGGTCTGCTGGGGCAGGATGGGCTTGGTTGATGCCCTTGCAGGTGCCTGTGATGCGCTTTTCCACACATCTGATCCACACCAATTTTGGTTCTGCTACCAGTAATGCTGGCATATTTTGGCCAATTCTGGACCAAATTTCTTGGAATAAAAAAGATGATAAATCATAGAATATTAGTAGCTCTCAGTAGATGCCTTTTTCATGGCATATTTCTCACATTTGGCAGCTCCAGGGCCAAATTGGTGTACCCCACCTCAATAAAATGTGAATGCAGCCTCATTTCTTTTTATCTATCAGCCAGTTACATAATCCTACTGCATGATCACACATTCTTCCTTGCAGGAAGGTCTGTGAGGCTGCATTCACATTTTATTGAGGTGGGGTACACCAATTTGGCCCTGGAGCTGCCAAATGTGAGAAATATGCCATGAAAAAGGCATCTACTGAGAGCTACTAATATTCTATGATTTATCATCTTTTTTATTCCAAGAAATTTGGTCCAGAATTGGCCAAAATATGCCAGCATTACTGGTAGCAGAACCAAAATTGGTGTGCATCAGATGTGTGGAAAAGCGCATCACAGGCACCTGCAAGGGCATCAACCAAGCCCATCCTGCCCCAGCAGACCCATAGGAGCAATTTTGGTGTTCTGGGGCACCAAATATTTGCCAAGGTCTGTCAGGAGGGTTGGAGCTCTGCTTGGCAGGAGAGATGCCAATAGCCAAGTGTGTGTATCAAAAGTCGGTGTGTGTATGTAAAACTGGCATGTATATAAAATTGCTGTGCATGTATATAAAATCACCCTGTGTGTGTATAAAACCATTGTGTGTGTATATAAAATCCTCATGTGTGTGTATAAAATTGACGTATGTGTATATAGAATTGCCATATGTGTATATAGAATTGTCGTATGTGTGTTTAAGAATCTCCATGCACATGTATAAAATTGCTGTGTGTGCATATAAAATGGCCTCTGCATGTATCCTAATTTTGACTTCATGATGTATAAAATACAAATTCCTCTGTCTAAAATCACCAGGGAAATTTTCCCCAATCCGGCCCTCATAAGCCCTGAGATTATTGTCTCAATACAGCTATTGAAATTCTCTCTGTCTATAGTCAACTGGCTAATAGCCATCCAGTCAGTGGACCTTAAGATACAGATACAGTGCATGTTGCCTATATAGGCTCATCCCTCTGCTCAAAATTTTGCTTTGTCTCATGTGCACAACTGAACAGACAAATCACCTTTATTCTTATCAAGTGCAGACAAATATCTCCCAACATCTCAATCTTGTAGTATATGACCTTTGTATCATGCTCTTTATCCATTGTGTGGTCCTTCTCATTTGCAGCAAAATTCAGGACATAATCTGTGCATTGGTAAAAGTGGGTGTCTTCTGTTAAACTGGGTGTAATCTGACCACTTTAGTTGACCCCAAGTTAGGGGTATTATGTGCTGGCACTGCAAGTCATTTGGAAGACCAGAATGGGTCAGTATAGCCTTGGTGCAGTTATTGGTTGTGTAGTCATTACATCCCAGTTTAGTATTCCCAATGGCCAGATAGCTCAGTAGTTAGAGCTGCTAGTATATATTCAGATAGTCCTGAGTTCAATTCTCTGTCTGGTCACTTTTTACATCTTTAACACCTGCTTTAGCCTTGTGCTACATATGCCATTCAGCTCCCATTCAAATATTGCACTATGTGCACTCCTTCTGTTCTTCCAGGCATTCCACTACTCATATTATATCTGTTCACAGACAGAATTCTTCTGTGGCCCTAGATGTCATGTAGCTATCAAGGCTGGTAGTGTTATTGTATGTCTCACATTGGAAATGATCTACTCCTGTGTCATCAATAAAGGCTCATTGCAAGACATCAACCGCACAATAGCAAGACTTGGAGCATTTGGGCTCTTTGACATGCAACTAAGTGATATTGACATTGCTATCATTTGTAGTGTCCACTATGTCTATCAGGACTCCACTGAACTCTCCTTATAGTGGCCTATATCTGATGTTTGGCTCAGTTCTTGTTTTGACCAGGGCTTTTGGATGCTAGATGCAGAACAATAGTTCATCAGCCTGAGAGAGTTCCTTGATAAGAAACTCTCTAAACAAGTGTCTACATGCTCAGAGTAGAGGGTGGCCTTCAGCTTTGAGATTCTGCCCTGAACTTTAAAATATAAATAGAAATAGAAATTCTGAAATGTCTGCTACAGCAGGTATTTGTTATTTGGTCTCCTGCTGTAGTTCCCAATTCACACACTCTTTCCTGTCTCCCCTCTCATTCTTGCCATCATCTTGTCATTGCCAGCTCACACTTGGCCATCTTATCCTCACTGTCTTGTCATCTTGCCAGTTGCTGTCTTGTCATCACCTGTCGCCATCTTGCCCTTGCCCTTGCCCTTGCCCTCTTCCTCTCATGCCCTTGCTCTTGCGTCGCCATCTTGCCATCTCGTTATCACTCTCTCTTCTCACCATCTCGCTGTCACTATTGCATTTTCTCACACTTTGCCATTGTGTTGTCTCATGCTTTGCCATCTCGTTGTTGCTCACCACCAGCTCTCCTACTCTTGCCTGATCTTGCTGCCATCATTGCCATTGGCTTTGGCCACCCTTGCTCATACTGGCAGGAAGAGGCACAAGAGGCAGTGGAGACATGAAGAGGGCATGACAGAGGGTGGGGCAAAGACATGGCCAATGGTGTAAAGGTGCCAGCATGAGCAAGTGGAGTGGAGGCACCAACACCAGCACCAGAGCAAGCAGATGGCACAAGTGAGAACAGGCAGAGCAGAGCCCCAACATATACTGAGTGAGCAGGGCAACCAGGCAATGAATGCTGAGCAGTGGTGGGTATGAGGGGCACGGTATCAGCATTAGAAAGAGCAGGCAATGCAGAGTACCAGTCTATGTGCCAGTGAGCAGGATGGTGCAGTGGGACAAGCAGGTAATAGCTTGGTTATATCTGGCTTACATATGTCTAGTTACTCAAGTGTTAGTATATCCTGTAGTATGGCCATGGCCATGGCCATACAGATGATAATTAAATAATGATTTTACTGTTCAACATTCAAGCTTTAAGTTCATAGAGCAACAGATTTACCTTGTTCAGAAATTTCGAAGTCCATGTCTGCTATCAAGCCAAAATAGGAGGCTGACCAAGTGAGGGCACAGTGTCCAGAATTCTGGTTTCCTTTTATATTTTAAGGTTCCAGACAGAAAGTGAACAACTGGTGGCCTTTTATGATGTCTTGGATCGTGTTCACTATCTCATTGAAAATCATCATCAGCAGGCACTAAATTTTATTCTCACTCATATTTAATTTTTCTTCTGCAAATTCCTTCTTCTCAATAACTTCTGTACTCCTTTTTATTAAAAAATCTTGTTATGAGGCCTTATTCTTTATCAATCCAGGACTTATACAGATTTTTCATTCATTCACTCATCAAGACTATGGCAAAACCCTTTCCAAAAAGGCAACTTAGATCAAAAAGGTAGAGATTCTTTGGGGCTTTCTGAATCTTTTTAGATTATGTGATTAGCTTCATTTCTCATGGGGATATTTATAATTTACTGTCAAAATTTGACAAAAAAATTTTTTTTTTGTTTTTTTATTCTCAATGAGAAAATAAGCTAGTCATATGATGAGACCACATCTAGACTTGCCAAGACATTCTCTATTATTTTTTTTTATACCTTATATAGCAGTTTATTTCTACAGTCACATGCTCAGACTCCAGACTCCTTTCTATGGCCAGATAAGATTAGATTACTCTGTTTATTTAGCATCAGAGACAGCCAGTCTTAAACTGCTAGAATACAAATGTCTAAATTTAAAAATAACCCTAATTTCAAGTTATTCTACTCAGATACAGATTTGGTATATATTTCTAAAGAATTACCGCTCATCACTTTCTCCCAATCTTGTTTTCCTCTTTCCTCTACAACTAATGCAGCTATCAATCTGGTTCTTTTTGCTATGGCTTCAGGCTGCTCTTCTCTATCTTGTAACAGCATCCAATGCTCTACTAGAGTTCTGGATGCTTCAGAAAATCACAAACACTGTAGATCCTTATTAAAATCAAGCTAATCTGGCTAGTGAGTTGTTGTTTTACTATCTTCTACATGTTTTAATGTTAGATGGTGACATGTCAAGTCATACTAACATGGTAAGAACCTCTGAACTACTCGAGTAAAGCCTAGTGCCAGCCCATGCAGTGCACCAGAATAGCAGAGTAGTCATGTTCATCCTTGAGTATATAACCAATATCCAACTCATATTGAACATAGACCATATAGCTCAGTGGTTAGAGCACTTGTGCATGGAAATCAGGAGGTCCCAGGTTCAATCCCTGATGTGGTCACTTTTAGACATCTAACATTTAAGACTCAAATATGATTCTTCTCAATTATTCTTTCTTCAAAAACCTGTCAGAAGGTATAATTTCTGCTCTTTTAAGTGTTTTAGCTTAAATTTGCCATTTTTAAGAGATTTGCTGATCTGTCAGAAAAATTCATCTATATCAACATTGATTATATTTTAGAGAAGGCCTCATACATGCCATGCATAGCAATGGCCCACTCAAACAAGTTATGTGACTCATTCTTCTATGATACTTTCCTCTCTGGTGTACACTATAGCTTTCTTCAACAATGTAACCAGGGTCTCCTATTTTGGAGGACTTTCCTCTCCCTCTAGATTAAGAACTATAATATACTTTATTGAAGTTAAATGAAGTTGAATAAATTGCCAATACCTATAGTGAGAAACATGGAAATCTGAAGAAATTTGATTATTTTCAACTTTAATAAAGTTTAATAAAGTAAAACAAGCTTTAATTCATTTATTATACTACATTGAAGTTGATTAAAGTTGGTTAAAGTTCTTCTATTTTGAAATGGCTCTTCTATTACTACAGAGGGGTTACTGAGTGCCCAGTATCTGAAATGTGACTGATGCCAAGACTGATAGCAAGTCATATGTCTTTTTTACTTGCCTTTTTTCTTAGAGTCAGCCTCTGAAACTTTGATATTATGGCCTCAAAAGGAAACAATTAATAAATACATAATAGCCAGGCCTAGACTTGGCATTGATGAAAAGCAATAAAGCCATCAAGTTTGCTGATGCTATCAACATCAAAGTCATATGTAACAAGTTGGACTTTGTAAAAATTTGCTCAAGTCCTCTTCTGCTATATCTAGACAGAGACTAGAGATGCCAGAAATGCGAAATTGGCTGGTCAAATGACTGTGAGAAAAAAATATTTTCAGAAAGAAATACTTGAAATTAAAATCCTAGGCCTAAGTGACTCTGCCACTATCAGCATGACCTGTTTAGTGCCATCAACAGCAAGATATAAGCTAAATAATGCCAAATTTTGCAAAAAGTAACCTATTTTTTTTTTTGGTAATTCACATTTTTCTTGCCAATCATAGCAGCTGATGGCATCAAACAACTTAATTCAGGGTCATGACAAGGTGCTCTATAAGCTCACATACTTTTTTTCCAAAAAGAAATTATTATTAAACATCTTGTTATATGCCAGATGTAGACTTAAAGTTAGAAAACTACCTATATTTTTATAGTTAATACAGGTGCTGCTTCTACAACTAACAACACCCTGCAGATAAGCCACTCCATCTTGTCACTCCCTATCTCCTCTATTCTGTCCTCCTCTATCATTGATGATGCTGACCACATTTCATTAAATCTTGTTAAAGTTCATTAAAGCTTATTAAATCTCATTAAAGTTCACTAAACTTCATTCAAGCTTATTTAATCTTGCTAAATCTCACTAAATCTTTCTCATTAAACCATATTAAAGCTTGTTAAACCTTATTCAACTTCATTCAATAGTGTGGACTTAGACACTTGAAGAATATTCTTGCTCTGTTCAACTTCATTAAACTTCATTTAAACCCTTCATCTGCCATGATTAGAATGCCATGTAACTTTATTCAACTTTATTCAATCTCAATGTAATTCATTCAACTTCATAGTCCAGAAGGAGAGAAAAGTCTGGTTTATTGCTCAAATTCAAGCACAACTGCTAAATTGCTTAAATTTGAGATCATGCTGAGCATGAGCCTGAGAGCATGACAGCAGGTAAGCAACAGCAGAAGAAAAGACATCAACAATGGGTTATTGACAGCTGGATTGGCAGCGGCATCATTCTCTCAAAGTCGTTTGTGAACAGTGTCACTGACACACAATAAATTATCTACATGTAGGTAAAATATATCAAGATTTTGGATATGGCTTCCACAGGAAGAAAAATTGTGGTTCAGGAGTGTGGAGAGCTCAAAAACAAGCCCATGGACATGCAGATGGCAAGTCCACAGGCTATGTGATGGTGATGGGACAGCCTGAACAAGTGAGCTGGCTCATGAACTAAACAAGAATTTAGTGGGAACTCCTGCATAAGCACTGAGCTGGCTCCTCCAAATATTTAAAATTGATCTTAAATCTACTTTTCTGCACACTTATCTCCACTTATCTCTTAAATTTAACCTCAGAACCCTTAAATTTGGTCAATGGGATCTAAAAGTTGGCCCAGAGGGCCAGTTTCATGTAGAGCACATCATATTTCATGTATTTAGCTATTTACAATAAGGGAGGGCAGATGTATGACAACTGTAGATAAGAGATGATAGTGTGCATGGCCCTAGCAAGCATGTAGGAGCACACAAGTCCAAAACGTGAGCCATGAGAAGCCATCACAAGCATCTGTCAGAGCTCGAATGCCTGCTGCTCAGATGTCAAAAACCACAGAAGTGCCCAAGACATGTGCATGCTGTCATGATCTGTGATGGTCATGCCTGACATAAGGCTGATCAAGCTGATGGCCAAGCTGCTGAGACATAGTGAGGTCATCAGCACCAAAAGAGGCAGCAGCCTAGCTCTGGGCCCTTAACTTTTGGAGCATAAGTATTGTTATTTTTGTCAACAGTGTGATCAGGAATATTTTTAATAACTCTTATCATTGCTTCTCCACTTTGGCAATTGTTATCTTTTGCACAGACATGCTTCTGAAGGTATGTATGCTAGTTTTTTAAATGAAATGATATTGACTTATCATTTTAGATACACAAATCCTCTAGAGCACCCTCTACCTCTCTGAGGCATTGAATCCCATCTGCTTGTCTCTATAATCTGGCAAAAAACAGTTTTGCCTGATACTTCTTAACCCCAAGCTGCTGTTTGGGTGTTGAGTATTGCCTTTAATCCTGTATGTTGTGAATGTCCTTGAAAGTTGAATATAGAAGGGTGCAAATACACCTCTGAACCTCATTCACATCTCCTCTAGAAGTCACTCCTCAAGTTGTTCAACCTTGTTCTTCTCATTTTCATCAATGACAATGTTGCATCTCTGTCTAGCAAGTGCCCCTCCATGACTGACCTGGCCCCACCCTCAACTATCCTTCTCTTCTGGCCTGCATATCTGCCTTCTGTCAATTCTTGAACCTTCTCATCAGTATTCTGAATTGTCAAACAGATCTCATACTATCTATGCTCAACTCAACTGAACTTCTGTACAGGTGCTCTGGTCATGTGTGCCAGTTATGAGCTCTCTTTTATAGTTTGTCTAAGCAGTGGATAAGCCAATGCCTGTCCTGTTACAACACCTATACCTTGTTGTTCTTGATGAATGGGTCTGTTTCTTCTTCTTGCATGGAGGACATCACTATATTGGATGCTCTGGTTGAGGTGTAGTCAGTTGGCATCATTTTGAGGAACTATTTGATTCAATTTTAGAGACCATTGCTCTTGTTAGGCATTTCTATTTATATGTCATCAAAAAGCTTCTTGGCTTCAACTACAATTGCTTCCATTTTCATGTCATTAACAGACCTGGACCATCCTCCTTCTTTGTGCCTATTGCGAAGCACACCTCTTGAGGTATAGGACCCATCACCTCAATAAACAAGTCTTCTATCTCTACTCTTGTTATAGCTGCATTTCCACCACTCAATTCTTCAATCTCTTTTGATGATGGTGTTGACTGCAATCTGAAGAGCCTCACACCACTTGGAATATCTCATTGCCCTCATTCTGATGCACTATTCAGTCTCTATAAATTTGTCAGATCTTCTCTTTCATTTCTTGTATCTAGATAGACCTTTGCAAAGTTTCTCTATCTCCATTATCTTGGATTCAATCTCCTCTGCCCATTTTTATTGTTCCACATCAAGCACATTCCAATCAGAAACTCTCAGCACCATTCTGAGATCCAATATCCACCACTATCATATGCTCTTCAATGTCCTATACCATTAGGGACATATTTACAGACATAGTAGGAGGATGGTGTGAGGGTCTAGGGGGCACTGGTCTTTATGTTGCCAATAGAATACAGTTCGACGCTGTCAAACATGATATCTTTCACCCAAACCAGCTTGGCGGTATCCGCCAACAGTCAACTGAGGATGCTGGATTGATTCTGACTCATCTTGTGTGAGCAGGATGGGTTAAGGGTCTCCAGACTAGCGCGCTGGCTTTTGACATTGCACAGTTCTTTCCTTCTATCAACCATGAAATGTTCATGGCTGTTCTGCGCAAGTAGGGGTTCTCGCCAGTATTGGTGGATTTCTTTGCATCGTACCTTGTTGGCCATTCCACAGTTTACTGCTGGAACACCTTCCAATCTGACTCATGGTCTGCGGATGTGGGTGTTGGGCAGGGCTCTGCTCTCTCGCCTGTTATCTCTGGGTTGTTCATTGCTCCAGTGATGAAGCTCTTCTATATCAAAGCGGCGCCACTCAACATGACACTTCTCTCCTTTGTGGACGATGGGACCATCCTGGCCCAGTCCAAACAACTTGATGATAATAATGTGGGCCTGCGTAAGGCCTATAAAATTATCTACCTTTTATTTGTTGCTTTCGCACTCGTCCTTGAACATGACAAGACCAAGTTGTTTCACTTTTCGTGTCAATGAGATGCCTACAATCCTTCACTTGATCTGGGGTACGCCCCACACACAGGTGCTACACCATTAAAGCCCAAGACCTATTGGAGATATCTGGGATTCTACTTTGACCGCAGGCTCACTTTCCATGAGCATGTCCGCTATTATGCCACCAAGGCATTCACCACCGTGCAGGCCATGCGCATGCTTGGAAACTCTACCAGAGGTCTCTCACCTAAACAGCGGCACCTCCTTTATAGGTCTTGCATGGTCCCCATTGCCACATACAGTTACTGTCTCTGGTACTTTGATGGCGCCCGCAACAAAGGCGCCATGAACCAGCTCAAACGAATGCAGCAAAAAGCTGCTCTATGGATTACTGGTGCATTCCGCACCTCACCCACAGGCGGTCTTGAGGCCTTGGCAGGTCTCATCCCCATCCATCTCATGCTGAAGAAGCTGGTGACACGCGCAGTGTATCGCGTTGCTACCCTCTTCGCTCTATGATGGGTGAGAGACTTCTCAAACAGGCCAAACCTCACACCCGCTCTGCCGCCTTGATGACCCCAGCCATGCGAGGGAAAGTCAAGAGCACTGTCATGGAAGTGGACAAACGTGTCCACACCCTAACTGAGAGCTTTGAGCCCTTTGTGCCCGAAGCTTGCCCTGGTGACCAGTTACTGGACCGCTATGCAGACCGTCTCTGCTTTGACATGTGTGATCCTATTCAGGATAGGCACCCATATCTTGACGAGCTAATCACAGTTGCGAGGGCTGACCCCTTAACAGTACTGGCTGCAGCTGACGGCTCTGTCCCTCAGTCTAACCAGTGGCTGCTATCATCTACAAGGGACATCGTGAGCTCAAAAGGACTTGCTATGTCTCTGGCAGGGTTACTGCTCCAGATGTGGAACTTAATGCCATTGTGTGCGCAGTTTGCCTTGCTGTCAAGCAGGAAAACTGCCAACATATTATGGTCTTTACTGACTCTATGGGCTCAGCCCATAAAGCAGTTGACCCCTCCATACATTCTGGTCAGGCTTTTAGTCTGTCAGTCTGTCACGCTCTCTGAGGGTGGTTCGAGGCGGATGATGTCTGCTGCATCACCTTTGTTTACATTCCATCTGCTTTGCAGTGGGACATTCATGGTGAGGCACACAAGTAAGTTACCAAACTTAAAGTCAGGGTTGGACATCGCAAAATGGACAACTCCATAGATGGGCTTTGCTCTCGAGCTGCGCACTCAGTCCTGGATTCGTGGAGTTCCACTTTCCAGGATCCAACCTACCGAGGCTCTGAGTTTTTGGAGCTTCAACGGCCTGATGGGCGGCCGATTCAGCCATCGTACCTCAACAGGGGACCTTGGCTTTCATACTTCGGACACAGTATCACTGAGTTTGCTCGTGTTTGCTGGTGTATAACTGGCCACACACCCATTGGAGCGTATTACTGTCGCTTCAAGATCAATGAGCCTCATGGTTGCACTTGCGGGGCTGCTCTGCAGTCCCATCAGCACGTTCTCTTTCGCTGCTGCGATCGATACTCTGTACACTATCCCCAAGAAAACGGGGATATTGCATCATTTTTGAAGCACAACCCCACAGTATTTGGCTTCAACTGGGACTCCTTGGGTGTCAGATGATCACTTTGGGTGGGGTTATTCTTCCTTTTGGAGGATTTATCAGTGAATTGACATCCTCAAACTCTAGGGTTCGGAGACCTGCGTCCATGACAATTCCTTTGTGCAGGCGGTCAACCTTGTTTGTCTGATTGCGGCACTGCTAACTTTCTGCATCTGGTTTTGGGCAGGCACACCTTTGGCTTGTCGGCCTCAAGACACCTTGCCACCTCCTGGGTGGTGCTGTTCTTATTTTCATTTGCGCTGCATGGCCCCCAAACAGCGTTCGACAACTATGGGGCATAGCAAGACCTCGATGGCCTCCTCCCCTTATCCCGATGCACCGCTTTCATGAGATGGGTTGCCCTCCAGGAAGTTTCGACGTATACACCAGAAGGGTCTTGGTTGGGAGGGTGGATGTGTTTTAGTACTTGACTTAGTAACCGGGTCGCATAGCATACATGTTCTGTAGATAGCGAGCAGGCTGCCATCAAGCACCACTATATAAATTGTTGATCAAAAAAAAAAAAAAACAGTCTTTATATTCTTTCTCTGACAATGATTGACAATTCTACTGAAGGGATGACACCTGCCCATTGTCTTGTTGCTGTCAATTTTGGTCTATTCTAATCCTGTCTATGCCTTGTTCTTTTGAGCCAGTGTCAAATCTATATTTATTTCCTGAAAGCAGTAATTTTTCTGCAATTTACTTCTCTGTTCAGGAGGGCCCATTCAATCCCTCTTTAATTTTTTAAATTCACTAACTCCTTTCTCTATCAGAACCTCACATCTATGAGCCATATCAGCCCCACATAATAGAACCCATAATCAAACCAGACTGTAGGGTTTGTAAATAGTCCATATACAACTCCAGCACTAAACTTTTTATCTTTTTCCAACCTTATTATGTTCAACAGCACTTCAATGTACATGGCATGTTTTGTCTTGAACTATTTGTGTTTTCCTATTAACTATTTGCACTCCTTGAGTCCAAATATGTTTCTACCACCCAAACAGCTAGAAAGCATGAATGGGATGCAGTTAGACAAGAAAACCATCAGCTCTTCTAGCCACTCTCTGCATTCTTTGGTGACTAAGACATGCCATTGAACACTCCTGTAGAGGTACTTCTATGAGTTGATAAAAATTGCATCACAATCCCAGTCTAGGAGGTTGGGTGCTTGTTTGTAAAAAAAAAAAGACAAACTTGTTCTGTCAGAGGCATGTGAGGGCTTCAATACTTATATACAAAGTTTGGTAATTTTTGAACAAGTCCGAGGTAGTCATTTTAATTATTTTCGTATCAAATGGGTGCGATATGTGGATTTGGTAAGTATATAGATACTGATGTGGGGGACTACCTCCTCCTTCTTCTCTTAATAACTTTACACATAATCATCCCCTTGCTCTTGCAAGTACCTCGTTTTGTTTCTATACATTTATCGTCATTTATCATGACCTTACATGTGGCAATACCTCCGATCCTGGAGGTCAATGAAATATACACTACCCTAAATTATCACATAGGTTATTTGAGTTAGGGGGGCATGAGAGGGGGCACATTTGGTGCACATTTTCACAATTTTGGTGTATAAACCACTGTTTGCACCGTATCTTTACCAAAAATAGGTCTATCCTGATGTTCTTGGTGTCTACAGAAAGCTAAAATTATGTATAATATCATCGCATAATTGTTTCATCCATTAAGAGGTGTGGTGTAACAAAATAAGCCATGGATGAGGCCAGCAGAGCCTATTTTGATCCCTCTATGTCTGCATTGGGAATGAGCACAGCCACAGCCAGAAGGCAGATTCTCTGAGGCGAGGACATCAAGAATTGATGGATCACATCAGTGACATCATTCTCTGATGTCATGAGCTGTCAAATTAAAAATAGCTATGGATCTAAAAAAAGTGCACTGCCAAGGTAATGTGGCACCTCATACAGGCCAATTCACCTCCTCCCCCATACCAGATTGTCCCAGAAAGGATGCAGAACAGTCCCCGGGCCTCATCAAACCCCTCCCAAGCCTTTTCTGTCACTGAAACAGTCATTCCTAGCCCTCTCCAGCAGCAGAGGGTGGTCTGGGGTCCATGGATGGGCAACTCCCCACCCTGATGCATCCAGCATTCTGGGGAGTTTCCCAGTTTTAAACATTTCAGCTAGCAGATATTGGTGGACATGTGAAGAGGAGAGAGGGGATCTGACCAGCTGCAGGTGTGGGTACAAGTACAGGAGGTTCTTCAACTTTGTATGAGAGCAACAGTGCCCTCAGACAAAGCGTTGTGAGGTCCAATTGGAGGAGCTGCTGTGCGACTAGCCTCTGGAAGGACCAGAGGGTGGGTGGCGATGGGTTTGCCACTGCTGGTTGCCTGAGCCAGCAAACACAGACACAGCACCTCCAAAGGAAGTGCCAGATGCTGCAGCATGGGGAGGTTGGTGGGGTCGGAAATGAAACCTGTGGGGAGGTAGCGCCCAGCGTCGATGTACTGTGCCCTGTCATAAATAATCCAGGTGGCATCACAGAAATTTACTTACATCCGTCACCCATTCCTGGAAGTGGATGTCAATGGCAGTGCAGGTGGGTGCCGAGCCCTCTCCAGTCCACCAATGGTAGGTCCCAGCTTGGTCTACCTCATCTACACAGGGCTCATCAATGAGGGGATCAAAATCCACATACAGGTTGGCTATTGCATGATCAATGGCCATGTATTTTTCAGATACTGGCCAGTTGGGTGGCCAGAAGGAGACCAAGAGGTCCTGCAGAAATGCCGGCTGGCACACATTGAAACCCATGAGCACTGCCCATCCAAAATGCAGCAAATTCATTCTCTAAATTGGTCAGAGCAGCCATGGTCTAGATGCAATCTGATACAACACATGAGTTCCGTTTCAATGAAGTCAGACACATCAGGCATGTCATGATTGTCACAATGGGTTTTCACCAAAGTAGCAATGGCAGTTCACAGCCTTGCACTAAGGTAGTTCGCCTTGAGGATGGAAAGTTGCTCTGTGCGCTGCCAGTCGTACTTCCCTGATGGATCCATAGTGGAGGACAGATTAAAGCAGATGAAACAACCAATGAATAATCAGCAACATAAAATCACCTGACTTGAGGAAGATGCCAAGCATGAGGGAGGCAGACGCCTGCAATGTGGAGGCACAGCATGGCTGTCCACTCTCTACCACAAAGTCGATGCCAATCGAAACCCAGAAGTGCAGTTATGCGCTTGCTGGTGCTTAGTGTTTCTGCCATCACCATTGCAAAGGTTGATGCCCATTCTCAGATCACAGAGCTTGCACCTCGGAGTATGATGATATGCATGCACCCAAGTTAGGGGCAAGTGACTTATGACAGCTATGATGGTGGTGTTGAGATCAATTCCACCATTGGGTCTCTCTGAACAGGCATCTGGAGCCTAACTATGGTGTCAGTCCATCGTAGAATACGCAGTACTTGAACCCAAGTGCTACCATTGTCTGAGGACATGCGTTGGGCAAACCTGGTGCATAATACTGCTCTGACCCTTCAAGCCAGTTTTTAGCTGACATTCCATGATGGAGATGTCCATTTGATCGCATCCGCTATGCACCAGCATCTAACATACATCTGTTGCTGTCAGCTAATATATCGATTATTGGCAGTTGTCCAAAACTGACAATGCATCAGGGAGGGCAGTTCTCCAGGCCTTAAAACACTGGCATTATAGGCCTGTTTTGCTCTAGGTGTGACAGCTTGGGCAATTGCCTAATTTCCTTTTTGGAAATTTTTTTGTGCAGGATTGTAGATCATGTTGAGGTGATCCTGATGGTACTTGAATGACATCATCAGCATTAGTCATTGTTGAGAAAAACGCAAAAGAATTTCAAACCATCAGTGGTTTGAATTTTTTTTTGTGCAGGATCATAGATCATGATCAGGTGATCCTAAAAGTACTTGAACAACATCAGCAGCATTAGTGATTGTTGAGAAAAATGCAAAACAAAGTTGATTCCTATAGTCATGTGACCTGTTATTTGAAGACATATCAATAGCCTCTAGCAATTGTCTAATGCTTGATATAAAGAGACTTTAACAAATTTTTGCCAAAGTCCAACTCACAATATGTGACTCTGTGATCCCATCAGCACCTTTGATGAACTTATTGCATTTGCATCACACCAATGCTGGGCATGGCAGTCATATATTTACTATTTGTTTGCATTTGAGGCCAGAATATCAAAGTTTCAGAGGCCAAGCATGAAGAAAAAGGCAAGTTGAAAGTCACATGACTTGTTGATCTACTTGGCATCTGTCACATATCACAGTCCATAACACCCCTCTATGTTATTTTTATAGGGCAATTGCCTCTGTTTTATAGGGCTGGGGAACTGCCCTTCCTGATGCATCGTCAGTTTTGGGCAACTGCCTGGCTTCATATGTATCACTGACAGCACTGGCTGTAACATAAGCCATGTTAAAACTTCCATGACATGTCTCAACTTCTATATGGGGTTGGACCACATGACTGCACATGACTGTGTCCTCACATGATCAGGTAACATCACCTGACTCATCCCAAAGTGGTCTAGATCTATCTTCATTCTATTTCATCTTATCTAGATACATCTGATCTCTGGATCTGCATCTGATCACAGATCAGATCCCAGATCCACTTGGTTACCTTCATCATTCTTATTGTTCCCAGTCTCCATTTGGGTTTCCCTTTGTTCTTTAGTATATATATAACTGCTGTCAGATGCCTAAAGTCCCCAGTTTCTCACTCCAGACTTCAGGCAAGTAGTTTATCCTGTATTACCCAATATGACTAGTTTCTCACTCTGGACTTCAGAGCCTCATATCTCCTCAGTCCTTTATCCCGAGTTGCTCATCTTTGGCACACTGTTGCCTTGCATGTTCTCCTACCTGTCCACACTTAACAAGCCACAGCCAGCTGAGCGACCCGACACAATCTGTTTGCTAGTAACCTCAATAGTGTGGACAAATCGACTGGCAATGGCATCTTAAACACATTAAGTGCTCCAATTAACATTGTGGCAATGATGGCAGCATCATGTTCACCACAGATGCCACTGCACCGGTGCACACCTTGATATTGCGATGGCTTGCTCCAGAACAAACTGCAAAAGTAACATTGGGTGGCAAGAGTCCGAGGCATCAGTTGCTCTGGCAGGCACACACCCCACAACTGGGCCTGGACAAGATGCCGGCTAGGCCCAAACCCCAGTGATGTACAATTAGGTCATTACCCCATGGGGGACACGCCACCTGCCCTACCACTGCAACAGTATAAATACATCTAATCTATATCTCAATAACACAGACAAGGACAGAAAAACAGCGGACATTGGTGCCATATCTGCAAACGTTCTACAACATTCCATATCTATTAATAATCACTTTACCTCTTGCTTCCAACGCCCACAAGGTCCCCCTCATGCACTCTCCTGTCAACTATCCCTCATCTCTTGACACTCCCTCATCATACACAGTGCCCGCCTTGTACAGGCAAGCTTGAGGGGGATCTCAAGATCCTTTGCCCCTTCTGCCTAGCTGGCACTCTTCACCTCCCTCTTCTCTTAAATTCCTCAACAAGAAAGCCAGACTTAGAGTTCTCTTCTCAGTCTGTCAAGTTGGTTCACATCCAGGAGGAGCTCCACCCCTGTTCAAACAGCTGTTGCAACACCCAGCCCCAGTGGGATTGCAAGCACCAAAGAGTCCTCCATTGTCAGTGCAGAGTTGCCAGCTGGCGACACCGGAGAGGTCCAACAGCGATCAGCTACTCTTGCCAAAATTCTCCAGTTTCTAGCACACGTGCTCCCTGGCAAAGAATTTAGGCAGCCTGCCTCTCTGGAGGAGTTTCAGGCTATCAAAAAGGCCTTGCATGGTGGAGAAACCAGGTCAAATTATTCTAGCCTTTGGTATGCCACCTACAGCTTCTGGAAAATCACATATAATATGCTGACTATCTTGCCAGTCTCAACCACTTCAATAACCATATTGTCATTATGATGCCCTCACTTGCACATGAGATCGCTGCAGGTCTCCTCTAATTTTCTATGAACTGCAACAAGCTGGCTGCAGACACTGCTCTTTCTGGAGGTTGCCCTTTGGTTCCGGTGGTTGGAGACCAACAGCTGTATGCAGACACCTGTTTCTTCTCATCTTCCACCCCACAACATGGGAGGGTCGCTGCCAGAAAGTGAGGGGGACATCCAGTGTCTGTCTGGAAGATCTCCATCACCCAGAAACTTGCTGCTGCAAAGTATAAGGCCATCCTATGGCTAATTGGGACATTCCTCAGAACAATGAACACGCTCATTATCAACCTCAAGGTTGACAGTAAACCCGGTGAGAGGGTCCTTTGCTCCTTAAGGGTCAGTCACTGGAGAAAGCGGACCCCATATGAGGCAGCCAATGAAGAGGAGCTCCAACACATGAAATCTTTCACAGGACGTGTTCTGGACGAGGAGGGGAGTCCGCTCAACGAGCGTGGCGCTGAATCACGGGATATTTTTTTTGGTTTTGAAGATGATCCAGAGAGACTGGGCAAATTGGTGCAAATATTGGTTCTTCCTTGGATTGATCTCCAGGTATTTTTTAAAATCTCCTCTTGTGTTTTTATCGTTTACCAAATTCGTTTAATCATGTCTATCCGACAACCAAAGGCCAGGATCTTTCTGCCATCAAATTCAAAAAAATCTATTTTGTTAGGCAGTTGGACAAAACAGACAATGGAAAAGCCATTGAGCTCACTATCTTGCCACACGAGCTCGTCGATTTAGCCAAGGCCCGCATCCAAGACAAGAATGACAGGTGGAAGGCTGGGCCAAGTGGGCTGAAGAGGGCCCTATCCAAGGAAACAGAACCGGTGATTCGAGCAAGATCAGAAATGGACAGATGCTTCAACAAGGTGGAGGGGGCAAATCTCAAGGTTGTGCTGGTTACTAGGAAGAAGCAGAAGATAGGGAAAGAGGAAAGAAGGACAAGGTCAGGCAAATAGTCTCTGTCACTGGCATCTGCCCTCATCAATGACATCGAGCATCGTCACCGCCATCGATCATTGTCACTGCCCTCAAGCATCCACACCACCATCGCCTTCTATCTGCCTCCCTGCATCGTCCCCTCGACACCTCTCCCTGCCCCGTCTGTATGTATTATGTCTCCATCATTTCTCGTTTCTCAGCCACCTGTAGCTACCACTCTGAAGTATAAAAAATGGACAGTTGTCCAACAAAGGTTATATATCAGAGTGCACAACTATCCTCTTAGACAACTGTCCATTATGCACAGTTGTAGAGTGATATAGAAACATTGCTGACTAATATTTTCTTTTTAGAAAATGATAAAGCATCTTTTGATGACCCTGAATCTACTTGAGTAATAGTGATATTCTTTGTCATTGATGAGCAAAATGCAAAATATTTGAAAAATTCTGGTGGTTTTGAATGAAAATTTGGCAATTGTTTTGCTTATATCTTAAATACCAAATAATATGACTTATATAGTGCTATAATGAGCTAATTTAGGGCCTTTTAGCTACATTAAAACTTCCCAAAAAGGAAATTTCCACAGTCACATGACTTTCCAAATAGTTGTTTAGAAGACTTCTCAACCAAATCAAAATTTCCAAAAAAAATGAAATTCCCACAGTCATGTGACTTGGGAAAATAGTTGCTTATCAGAGGCTTTGGTCAACTATCCATACCAACAATAAACTGGACTTGGATAAATTTTTGCAAAGTCTAACTTGGCATCTGTGACAGTCACGCTGATGGGATCAGCAATAAAGATGGCTCTATATCTCATAAGTCATACCAGCATCAGGCACCATTACTTTATATTTATTAATTGTTTCTATTTGAGGCCAGAATATCAGAGTTGCAGAAGCCAAGCCTGATTAAAAAGGCATTTAAAAAGTCACATGATCCTCTGATCAGCCTTGGCATCACAGTTTTATTTCTATATATATCTATTAGAAATTTTGCACTGCTTCAGATAGACACTCATCATTGTTGGACAGTTGTCCAAAAGAATAGTTAAAGGCTCTGATGTATTAACCTTCAATAGACAACTGTCTATTAAAATATCTCAGGGTAGCACCCATGGCTGTCTCAGCAGACAGATGCCCCCGTGCAGTTCCTTCGCCAGTGCCCAGGCGCTGCCCCAGCTGGAACAACGATGGCAGGGAGGTGATCGCCAGGTGGGTCTCGTCTTGTATGACGCAGACTGCATATATCTTCATTGGACAATTTGTTGTACTTTTTTTGCCTTGGCCTCTGTATATGTAGCTACAAAAAACACGTACAATAGCTACATAATACATTACATTGTGACTGGAATATCCAACAAAGTCCCCCAGTTATCTTTTCTTCTTTCCTTTTTGAGCAACTCTGGCGGTGTGAAGGTTCCTGGACAAAGCAGTGGCAGAACGGTGACACGAGTACTGACTGCAGGAGTAGTCGTGTTTTTTATCCGAAGGGTCCTGATGACTGGCAATGGGGCATCAGACCATGCTGTCCGTGATTGCAGCATCACTGAGTGCTGATGCAGGAAGAACCTGTCTGTATCAGGAATAACATGGTTTCCTGCTGCACTCCCCCCCATCACGGGGGTTGGATGAGCCTGCAGATTTCCCACATGGCTGTTTAACCCTATGGAAATCCCTGGGGTTGAAATCTGCCTGTGCTCGCCTAACTAAGACTCAAAGTCAAAGATGAAGGACAGTGGTGGCAGGAATATGAGGGGTGGGAGCATCTCCCCTGCTGCTGTGTTGTGCAGCATAGATCGGGGCTGGAGGACTGTGCCAGTGGTTTGTGCAATTGCAGATGGTGCCATTGCGTTAATTTGGGCGTAAGGTGGAGACCCTCGCTGACTCATGGCGGACATGTCATTAAGCAGCACCGCCACCCCTGGTGCCCGGTATACCTCAGGCACTGGTGTGGAGGAAGGCCCCCACTTAACAGGTGGGTGTGCTGGAGGCAGAAATCCATCATCTGGTCCATAGCCTGGGGCTGGATCATAGTTGGCATGGCCAGGAATGTTGTATGGGTAGGCACATTTAGCGTCTGACACAAACCCTGCACCATCTGGCAGACCAAAAACAAAGCCTTGCATCCAATGTCGAGGGCGATCAGAGTATGGTGGCTGTGTGATGGAGCTGGAGCCTTGTTGGCAGGAGCGTGTAGGGGAAATGATCGCTGGTGCTAGTGAGACTTCAGCAAGCTGGGGATCAAGAGCCTGTGGTTGTGGTGGTGCTCTGGAGGTCGCCACCCAAGGTGCCACCACTCGGGCACCAGTCCCAGCCGCATCCTTACTCTGGCCTTGCAATCCATTGCCTTCCTTATGCGGCATTATTGGCTCAGAAGACGGACCTGAAGTATCAGCAGCAGGCTGAGGTGGCGGCACTCCCTCCACATGCGCCTCCTCTTCCAGTCCATCAAACTCCATCTCCATATCGCCAGCCACAACATCCTCCTGCTGATAGGAATAACTGCCAAATTCCTGAGCCTTCTGACATGCCTCCCTACACCCTTCTGGATAAGTTGCCAAAACAAACTTGCCTTCTGACAGCATATGCGTGAACATAAAACTCAGCTGTCCCTCTGCTGCTTGTCTGCCTCTGAGATGGTCAATGAGTTCACCAACTAGCGCTCCTGGCATTCAAGTGGAGTCACTGAACAGGAAATTACGGCAGACACCAGGGCTATGCAAGTAGTCAGCTGGCACCATCGCCACCGCATAGAATTTGTCGCCATGGATTCTCATCTGCTCCCAGGGGGGATGAGCACTGGGATTCCCTTCAACTTGCACCAAGTCTTAAGATGTCTTTTTTTTGATCAACAATTTATATAGCGGTGCTTGATGGCAGCCTGCTCACTATCTACAAACATGTATGCTACACGGCCTGGGTACTAAGTAAACTACTTAAAGACAACCGCCTCCCCAACCAAGACCCTTCTGGTGTATACATCGAAACTTCCCAGAGGGCAACCCACCTCACGAAAACGGTGCATCGGGATAAGGGGAGGAAACCATTGAGGTTCCGCTATGCCCCAAAGTTGTCAATCACTGTTTGGAGGCCACGCAGTGCAAATGAGATAAGAACAGCACCACCTGGGAGGTGGCAAGGTGTCTTGAGGCCGACCAGCCAAAGAAGTGCCTGCCCAAAACCAGACGCAGAAAGTTAGTGGTGCTGCGATCAACCAATAGAGGCTGACCGTCTGCACGAATGAGTTGTTGCAGGTGCAGGTCTCCGAACCCTAAGGTTTGAGGGTGTCAATTCACCAATAAATCCTCCAAAAGGAAGAATAACCCTGCCTGCAGTGGTTATCCGACACCCGAGCGGTCCTGGTTGAAGCCAAACACCGTAGGGTTGTGCTTCAGAAACAATGCAATATCCCTGAGAAAACGGAGATAGTGTACAGAGTATCGATCATGACAGTGAAAGAGGACGTGCTGGCGAGACTGCAAAGCAGCCCTGCAAGTGCAGCCATGAGGCTCATTGATCTTGAAGCGATGGTAGTACACTCCAATGGGCGCGTGGCCAGTTATGCACCAGCAAATGCGAGCGAACTCAGAAATACTGTGTCCGAAGTATGAAAGCCAAGGTCCTCCATTGAGGTACGATGGCTGAATCAGCTGCCTGTCAGGCCATTGAAGCTCTAAGAAATCAGAGCCTCTATAAGTTGGATCCTGGAAAGTGGAACTCCACGAATCCAGGACTGAGTGTGCTGCTTGGGAGCAGAGTGCATTGATAGAATTTTCCGTCTTGTGATGTCCAACCCTGACTTTGAGCTCGGTGACATACTTGTGTGCCTCATCATGGATGTCCCACCAAAGAGTGGACGGAACATAGACAAAGGTGATGTGGCAGAGATCATCTGCCTCAAATCACTCCTGGAGGGTGTGACAGACTGCCAGACCACCAATATCTGCTAGCTGAAACATTTAAAACTGGGAAACTCCCCAGAATGCTGGATGCATCAGGGTGGGGAGTTGCCCATCCATGGACCCCAGACCACCCTCTGCTGCTGGAGAGGGCTAGGAATGACTGTTTCAGTGACAGAAAAGGCTTGGGAGGGGTTTGATGAGGCCCGGGGACTGTTCTGCATCCTTTCTGGGACAATCTGGTATGGGGGAGGAGGTGAATTGGCCTGTATGAGGTGCCACATTACCTTGGCAGTGCACTTTTTTTAGATCCATAGCTATTTTTAATTTGACAGCTCATGACATCAGAGAATGATGTCACTGATGTGATCCATCAATTCTTGATGTCCTCACCTCAGAGAATCTGCCTTCTGGCTGTGGCTGTGCTCATTCCCAATGCAGACATAGAGGGATCAAAATAGGCTCTGCTGGCCTCATCCATGGCTTATTTTGTTACACCACACCTCTTAATGGATGAAACAATTATGCGATGATATTATACATAATTTTAGCTTTCTGTAGACACCAAGAACATCAGGATAGACCTATTTTTGGTAAAGATACGGTGCAAACAGTGGTTTATACACCAAAATTGTGAAAATGTGCACCAAATGTGCCCCCTCTCATGCCCCCCTAACTCAAATAACCTATGTGATAATTTAGGGTAGTGCATTACCTTTAATTTTACCCCTTAAAATTGGTTGTGCAGTCAGTATTGACTATGCTATTCCCTTATAGAGCACATTTTCTAAAAATAGCAAAGAAGCGCACTCAATTCTCTACCATTTTCAGGCATCTAATCCTTGGGGCAGGTCAACAATTCTATAGAGAATATATAGAGCTTTCAAACGAGCCCTCCCATGTGTTTACATGCTCAGTATTGCAGCTTATATTACAGGATTACCCCTCATGCATGGCAATTTATTGATGGCTGCACATCTGTGCAGAATTTCGGCTTCCCCTCGCATTATTTCACTTAGCTTTGGCTGAGCGAAATGCTGGGTACATTAATACCTTCTAGTAGACACCCTTATCGCATGAAACGGGTAGAAACTCGTTGAGATATGATGAATGCAATTTTGCTGCTATAATACATGGTGCACCCATGCATCCTCAAGCATGTTTAGGGCCATTTGAGTCAGCCAAAAATGATGAAATACATGCCTGAGAGTAATGGCAGCTTGCATAACGCCAGGGGGTGTCTGGGTGTAGTAGATATGAGGGGGGGTATAGGTACACCACAAGACCCTCTCCAAATACCCCACTAAACGCAGCTCTGAAAGTCTGAAAAGTATATACGTGAATAGTGTATATTTATCCATGAATTTAACATATTTTATCATAATTTTATATTGCCTGGAAGTTGAGTTATTGACCAATTTCCCACGAGCTGAAATATTTTATTGACCTCCAGGAGAGGGGATATTGGCACATTTAAAATCATGATAAATGACAATAAATGTATAGAAACAGATTGAGGTACTTGCAAAGGCAAGGGGATGAATCTGTGTAAAGTTATTAAGGGGAGAAGGAGGAGGTAATCCCCCACATCAGTATCTATGTAAATACTTACCAAATCCACATATTGCACCCATTCAATGGTGCACTCAGGTCAGGATGATATCCCTTAACATATTTCAGTAATGACAGATGAGGCTCCGATGCCTGGGGGAAATGGTATTAGAGAAAGAGCTGAAAATGCGCAAAAAAACACGAAAATAATTAAAATGGGTACCTCGGACTTGTTCAAAAATTACCAAACTTCGAATATGAGGACCTATTAACATTCTAAAGAGATTGCAAAAGACCGGATGAGATTCTGACCAGTAGGTGGAAAGATATGCGAAATGAACTCCAAAAGCACCAGAGGCAACACAAAGTTGCTACAGGATGTTGATAGGAAGTTGAGGCTATTGCTGTTGCTAGGGTACCCTTTCTCATATCGTTCCACCCACTGCTCAGAATCTCATCCAGTCTTTTGCAGTCTCTTCAGAGTGCTAATACCTCATCATATACAAAGTTTGGTAATTTTTGAACAAGTCTGAGGTCCTCATTTTAATTATTTTCGTGTTTTTCATGCATTTTCAGCTCTTTCGTTAATATCATTCCACCCAGGCATCAGAGCCTCACCCATCACTACTAAAATATGCTAAGGAACATTACTCTAACTTGAACACACCATCGAATGGGTGCGATATGTGGATTTGGTAAGTATATAGATAGATACTGATGTGGGGGACTACCTCCTCCTTCTCCTCTTAATAACTTTACGCAGACACACTCCCTTGCTCTTCAAAGTACCTTGTTCTGTTTCTATGCATTTATCGTCATTTATCATGGCCTTACATGTGCCAATACCCCCCATCCTGGAGGTTAATAGAATATCTTAGATCCTGGGAAATCGGTCAATAACCCAGCTTCAAGGCCATATAAAAATATGTTAAAATATGTTAAATTCATGAATAAATATACACTATTCACGTACCAACTTTCAGACTTTCAGAGCTACGTTTAGTGGGGTATTTGGAGAGGGTCTCCTGGTGTACCTATACCCCCCCTCAGATATACTACACCCAGACACCCCCTGGCATTATCAATGGTACTATTACTCTCAGACATGTATTCCATGATTTTTGGCCAAGTGAAATGGCCCTAAATGTGCCCAAGGATGCATGGGTGCACCATGTATTATAGTAGCCAAAATCATGTTCATCATATCTCAACGAGTTTTTACCCGTTTCACATGATAGGAGGGTCTACAGGAAGGTATCAATGTACTCAACATTTCGCTCAGCCAAAGCTAAGCAAAATAATGTCAGGGGGAGCCAGAATTATGCACGGATGTGCACCCATCATTTTATTGCCAAATTTGGCAAAGCACATCAAACCCTGCTGCACACACTATTCCTGGCTGTGTGGCGCACCTCATAATTCATAATAAATACTCAAAATATTCATGAAGCACCCTCCACCATGGATGCGAAGGTCCCAAAAGTTTCATGCCGAAATATCAAGTTTTCAATTTGTTATTCAATTGTTTTGTATTAAAAATGCAAACGACTCTGGATTTTTCGCGTTTTTGGCTCCCCCAGCCCATCCCGCACCCTGTGGGGGCCATGACAATTATTAGCATGCATATCTAGCCCTGCCCAACCCATTTTTAGGCCCCTGCCACACCCAGAACCCACCCTGCCATCCCACTAGCCCCTATTATGCATCCCCCACCATTCCTGCCTGTTTTGGACAGATTTCCCATGCTTTTCCCATGCCTCCCGCCCCCTGCAGGCCTACCCAACCCCACCCCACCCCCGGGAGGATTGTTTGGTCATTTATTTACCCTCTCCCATCCCCAAACAAATCTCTATGGCCCCAGCATCCCAGGCAAACTCACCCCACCAGCCTCAGAAAACCTGACTGCTCAAACAGTCTGGACATGTGAGGTCACACTGGCTAAACACAGGGTTTGATATAGATTTTTAGCTGACATGGCTGCTTTGAGAACAGGACCTGCAAAGTGCCTGAGGTTAAATAACATGAGACAAGAATCCTGCAAGTATCCAAGACACAAAAACACACCTTCAGGTTCTTAATCTCTTCTGAATTGTTCTCACTGTCCTCACTCACCTCTGAGACACTATCATCATCTTCCTTGTCCAGGTCCATAGGATTAACAGCCCACTGCCTGCCTATCTGTAGGGGTGTTGGAGGACAGTGGAAGGCAGAGGGTGGGATGGAGAAGGCAGAAGGTGGCGGTTCGTGGGCAGACCAGATGGAGCCCCAAAATGATGCCAAACATGCAGGTTCAGTGTTGTTGTGGATGCAATGTGCTCTTCTGTGGCTCGTAGGTGTGTCAGATGGTGGCAGAAGACAAAGGGCGGGTGGAGGTGGACACAGGAGGTGAGAGGATGGAGGATGTAGGAAGGGGTTGTAGGGCAAATGGAGGACTGAAACATCTCTTTCAGCATCACTGGGTGTATTCTGCGCATTCTGCGGTCGTGTCGAGGGTATGTCCAAGTGTCAGAGGGTGATGAAGACAAAGAGCAGGCAAATCAGAGCAGGGTGAGAGAGGCAATTGTGGCAGTTCATAGGGGGATAGAGCCCCAAAATGACATTGAACGAAACAACATTGAACTAGCAGGTTCAACAATGGTTAGGAGGAACAGTTTTGGGCTTGGGGCTCTGTTTAACAATGACTCTTCTGGCTGGGGTGTCAACTTTGGGGTTGGGTTGTGGCTTGACATGGGAGTAGAGACTGGGACTCGGATGGGTTTGCCACTCAGAGTGTGGGTTGGGATGGGTAGCAGAGGAATGGAAGAAAAGGAGGGGGAACTAGTAGTTCGTTGACCTGTAGAAGTAAAGGGATATGTGGTAAGAGGTGCTGGATGTGACCAAATGGAAATATCAGGGTCTGGTAAATTTGGTATTTGCATATCGGCACTAGATGTGGAGGCAGATTGTAGGGGTGCTGTCATAGATTCAGCTCTGTTCACTTGAGGTTTACTGTTGCATCTTTGATGCCTTTGAGGCTACTGAAGAAGTTGAAGTATTTATCCTTGTCAGCAGAGGTGGTGAGATTTCGGTGGCAAAGGTTTTGGTGGAGGTGTAGATGAACTTGTCATTGTGGATGTGGATGTGGAGGAAGAGCTGGATTTGCTGGGAGAAAGCTTAAGCCTGATCATGAGCTGTTCAGGAGGATTTGCGTTGGTAACGGCATTGGCGCTAGGGTTTGTGGGTGATGTTGAGGATGAGCACAGTAGGGATTGAGGTAGTTGCTGGTTTCGCTGGAATCACCATTTGGAAAGCACTGTGGTTGTCCATATGCCATAGAGGTGTTGGAGGACAGCACAGGGCAAAGGGCCATGGTAGCAGCAGATACAGGTGGGAAGGCGGATGGCGGTTTGTGGTGCCCAGAGTGGCTAATGCCAATGCTGAACCTGCGAGTTCAGTGTTGTTGGGTATGCGACATGCCAGTGGTTGTCTGCCCCTCATAGGCATCTCGGATGGTGATTGAAATCAGAGTGGCGGATGGGTGGTGAGAGAGAGGCGGCATCACTTTACAGGCAGATGGAACACCACACAGTGCTCGACCTCGGTGTAAGCTTGCTGAAGGCTGAAGCTGAAGTGCTGAAGACTTTGACTGAGAAGCGCTTGATCTCAGACTGAACCTCTGGGTCATCAAACTTGCGACCAGTGAGATGCTTGGCTTCAAAGACACTAGAAAGGAGATAATCAGATACTAATATAAAGGTGGTGATACAACACTTGCTTGTGTTTATCACAACCTGGTTCTTGGTGGCATCTCTGATGAGACGCTCATTATCTGGTACAATTTTCTTGGCCATTGGCAATGCATTTCAACACTTTGCAAGATTGAAGACACCAACATGTCTGTCAAGGTGAAAAAAAATGATTAGATAAGGACTGTGAGACTTTGGCCCACTGACGAGCTGAAGTCACATCCGTGTTGAAACCTCTCTTATTGTCTAACCCAGCCCAATTTCTTCAGAGAAGTATTTGGGTAAGTCTTTTGTTGCCAAAAAGTGACTTATTTGCTGAACTATTGCAAAACAGGCCTTGATACTTAGTGGGGCTACCATATCTGCAGCAATGTAGCCGTCAAGCACAGCTCTCATGAATGAAGTACTAGTATGTCCTTGCCTCAGAGATGCTGTAGCCCTGTTGTTGTTCATAACAAATCTTAGTAAACCTGCCTGGATCTGGGGATTGAAAGCTATGAGCTCTGCTTACAGTCAGGACAGAATCCATATGACAAATCACATGTTGTCGAAACACATATTTGAACGTAGAGTGATTTTGCTGCCAAACTTCAACAGATGCATGTTCTGAGTCCTCTGCCCTCCAGCTGTGAGTTCACATCGTGGTAACTATAATCAAGGTTACATTGGCTGTCCAAGTCCATCATTCTCACTTCCTGCTTCCATGGTCTTCCTTGAACGCCCTTTCCTTGAATGCCCTGTTTGTACTCGGCTCTTTGGAACAGCTCAAGGTCTCAATTCTCACTTGAAAACGGCTGCATTATGCCGTACCTGGGGGAAGGGCAAGAAAAGAGAAATTCAGGCTTCTGTCATTGATGATGCCAAGGATTCGGGTGATGGAGCTCCAACCCCTCTGGATATTCCTGACATGAACTCTGCTCACCCCCTGCCCCAGGTATCCCCTCAGGAGCTTGAAGATGCCCTTCAAGATCTTCAAGAGCAGTGGGATGCAGCTGACAGAGAGCTGTATCATTTTGTAGCTGAAGAAGAGCTAATTGAGATCAGAGAGGCAGGCCCAGGTCCCAGCACCACCCAGCACAGGAATCATAACCAAGTGCGAGTCCTGGACAAAGATGATGATATAAGAGTGGTGCTCAAAGATAATTCAGTGGGAACTTGGATACAAATGGATGATACTCTTCATCAACGGTGGTCCACCTTATACAGTCATGGTGAAAACACCACCCAGGGGGACTCGTCTTCCACAGTTGATAAAGTGTACGCTCCCTTTGCTAGTGAGATGGACTAATGTATTGTCAGATGAGTCATCCAAGACAGCATCAGACACAAATCCTTTGACTGACTTCTCTCTATTCCAGGTGTAAGCTGCCCACCTAGTAGGCTTTCTCATTGACCTAATGCAACTCTTTCAGGTTGTTGAGAAATTAGGGCTGTCATTTAAGAACATATGTTCATTACATCAAGTTATCGATAGCAATATTCCAGAAAGAGCAGGGAATTGGATGACAGACCATTTGATATTTAATGACCTCCCAGATTCCCCTTTCACTATTCAATACCACAATCCCCTCAAAGCCATCAAGAGCCTTTGGGGTGATCCAGGCCTTGCCTCTCATCTTGTCTATTGGCCTCGGGAAATATTCTCTCATTCCAGCCAAGAAAACTGTATATATACTGAAATGTGGACAGGCCAATGGTGGCATGCTGTTCAGGTCAGTGGAGAGCCCATTTCTAGTCTGCATTACTCCAAATCGAATATTCTCTATCTAGAGAGCCAGCTGCCAGATGGGGCGACCTTAGCACCTGTGATAATAGCCACAGACAAGACCCAGTTGATGCAGTTCTCAGAGGGAAAGGTGGCCTATCTGGTCTACCTTACCCTTGGCAACATTCCAAAGGTGTTTTGTTGGAAACCCTCAAAACGAGCCTGCATTCTCATCAGATATTTGCCCACCAAAACAACTGCATTGAAAGTGGCAAACCTTTGCAAAGAAGGAGGTCAGCAAACGCTATCAATGTTTATTCCACAAGTCTATGGACCACATTCTTCTTCCCCTCATAGAGGCCAGTCAGACAGGAGTTGAGATGACTGGGGGAAATGGGGAGGTCTGACAGGTCTTTCCCATCCTTGCATGTTATGTTGCAGACTTGCCAGAACAGTGTCTGGTAACATGTACAAAGTATGGCACTTGCCCAAAATGCCAAGCAAAAGCCACAGAACTCCAGAACGACACTGCCACTGAGGACTGCATCCAGAGCTGGACATCCAGCATTATCAAAGATGCCACGACAGCTTTGCAAACTCCAGCTCAATTCTACAAGATTTGCATGTCATCAGACGTATCTGGCAGTGTCTATGAGCCATTCTGGAAAGATTTTCCCTTAGCAGACATTAATCTCTCTATAACTCCTGATGTCCTCCATCAACTCTACCAGGGAGTTCTCAAGCACCTGATCACCTGGTGTCAAACCACTATGACAGTCGAGGAGCTCGATGTCCAGAGTCCAGACTCTTCTGCCCACATTTGGAGTGTGACACTTCAAGAACGGCTTCTCAGTTCTATCGCAGATCTCAGGCCCTGAGCGCAAACATATGTCACGCATCCTGTTGGGCTGTCTCATTGGCAAAATAGCAAAAACTGGTATCAAGGCAGTAAAAGCCATTCTAGACTTCATAAATCTTGCACATTATAAAGCTCATGATACCCACACATTGCATTATATGCAGAATGCTCTGGACACATGGAATGAAAACAAACAGATCTTCATTGACCTTGGGATTTGCAAAGATCTCAATATTCCCAAGTTTCACTCTCTGCTCCACTATGTCAAATCCATCAAGATGTTTGGAACCACTGACAACTACAATACAGAGGCATTTGAACACTTCCACATTGACTTTGCAAAAGAAGGTTGGCATTCTTCCAACAAATGTGATGAATTTCCTCAGATGATTACCTGGCTATCACATCAAGAAAAGATCTCTCTCTTTGACAACTATCTTGACTGGAAAGATGAAGACCTTGATAGCATTCAGGCCCCCTTGCTATGTCCTCTTCAACAGTGTGCAGCTCCTCAAATTGCCAAATATCCTCCCTACCCTGGTCATCTGCTCTCCGTCATAGAACAACATCATAAAAGCCCATCGTTCTCGAAAGACCTAAGAGACTACCTAAACACCTTCCAAAAAAATCCATATTCTCATTGAGAAATCAATTTCTATGACCTACCCATTCAATGTCTCAATGTTTATTCCCAATTCAAGTTTCATCCCCACAGCCTTCATGACGACCCTGATGGAGAAGAGAGGGATACCGTCAAAGCTCTGCCAACATTGAATGCCCTTCCCCATGGGAGATTTGACACCATAGTCGCCCTTAACACCAATGAAGCACAGTCCATGGGCTTGCAGGGTATCTCACACATTTATTTCAGTATGCATGTTTAGGCTCACTTCCTTTACTCAAAGGTACACATATCAGACAGGTACATGTCATTTTTAGACTTCTGCCAAAGTTGATGCTGGGCTCGGAAAGCAGGATGCACCAGAAGCCTGGCCTAAGGTACCGCTTGCCTATGTCATGTTAGATCACATAAGGCAATCACTTGGCTATAAGCCATCACTTTCTATAAAGGGGTTTTTCCTGATGCTGCACCGTGCTTCACAGTGTCGATCGTCCATATCTCACGGTCTTCGCTCCTTTCTTCCCCTCCTTCCCCACTCCGTGCCGCATCATCAAGCAATGCCTGCAAGTCATCAATCATGGGCTCCCATTGCTCCTTCTGAAAGCCTGTCCTGTATGCGAAGATCAGAGTCAGCATGTTAGGGTCAGGATCTGGAGAGTTAAAGGTGGAGGGTCGCCAATACCGCTTGGCAGCCGTCAGGAGTGAATAGGCAGAGCATGGATCAAATTTGTGTAGCTCAGTGTCTGGAAGCCGCTATTCATGCTTGAGGAAATTTAGGAGGATACAAGGATACAAGGGAGAGCGTATCAGAGAGAAAAGATGTTGATACGTACTTGCGGCCTGAGGATTTTCCTGTATCAGGTTAAAGGGAATGGAGATATCAGTCAGAATCTGATACACTCCGAGCAGCCCCTTGTAAGCAAGGAAAAAACCAGAAATGTTTGATTTGCAATGAGTCATGAAAGTTCAATAAGGCTGGTTCTCAGAAATCTCACAAATAATGTTGTCTACAAAGCTGCATGGCACAAAGACAGAATAGAAAGTCTAAGTACCAGCGGCAGCCTCCTCAGCTGCACGCTGCTGTCTTCTTGCCTTCTTCGCAGCATTAGCAGCCGCCGTCTTCTGCTTCTTTGCCTCCGCACGAGCAGCCTTGAGAGGAAGACAAGACATGTGAGCAAGCCATCCCGAGATTAAACGAAACGCAACACAAACCTGTTCTGCCTCCTCCTTTTGCTTCGCCTCGAGCTCAGCTTTCTTTTTCTCTTCCTCCTCCTGTTGTTTTGTTTTCTTTGCTGGTGCACCAGGGGTGACACCACGCTTCTTCGCCTCGCGGGCTTCTTTCTCCTGTTGCTTGATCCGTTTAATGCGAGGGTCAAAGCTGCAACGGATCATCAGCACTGAGGAAAGCACTGAGGAAAGCCCCGAGGAGAATGGCAGAGATTACCTGAGAGTCATGTCGACGAGATTCCTCAACTTCGCAATGTCCTCCTTCTTTCGGCGCGCACGCTCCGATTTGTTCTTTTTCTCGGTGTAGCGTTTGTCATCACGGCTGCACGAGGGTTAGCATCCTCATTGTACTATCCGAGCGGTCGTCGGCGTACCTGTCACTGCCTTCGTTGATCTCCTTGTCCAGCCACTCGAAGCTCCGCCAGCTGTCGAAATTGTACCAAAAGTCGTAGAAGCCTTCAACCTCTTCCTTCGTCGAGTCGATATGGCCGAGCCCAGGAACGGGTTGTTTCTTCGAGAAGCGAGCGTAGAGCTCGAACGCCGGCGTGAGCGTCTTGAAGAAATCGAGGTTCTTGTTCTGTCGCGGATCCCGTGAGCTACGATTTGCTTCCAGAGCGCACTTCCACGTACCTTGAACTCCGTCGCGTTCGGCATGTCCTCCTCAAAGTCCAAGAAAACAGGATCAACGGAGTCGAACTGGCGGCGCTTTTCGGGGTTGGTCAGGACCTCGTGCGCCTTTTGGATGCACTTGAAGAACGCATCGTCATTCGTGTTTTGATTGACGCCGGCGAGGTAGAGCGAATTGTGGGCAGTTGAGGTCGAGGTCGAGCCGGCTTTTTTGTCGGGGTGGTGCTTCAGCACCTTTTTGCGATCTACGCATTGATGTATAGTCAGAGAGGAAGAGGTGCATCGGAAGGAGATGGGCATACGCGCAATCTTGATCTGCGCCGCCGTGGCCTTGTAACGAAGATGCGAGAGACCGAGGACGGCGTAGTGGTCTTGTTTCTGCACGGCACCCGATTAGCATCAAATATCGTCCGTGAAAAGGCATAAAAGACACACCTTCCATTCCTTTGGATCCAAACTCAATAACTCCTGCGTTTCCTCCTCGTCGCCCACACCGAGATCATCTTCTCCGTTCGTGTCATCTCCGTGGAGGGCGGCCAGACGCTCGCGTTCGGCAGCAAGGTGCTTATCAAGGGACGAGAACGAGTGCTTGTGGTGTAACGACAAGCGCAGGTGCGTGAGGTATGCGGGTCCTACAGGTAGGAGGGTGCGATGACCCGATGGATGGGGGTCTAGATATCAAAGGCCGGGCGGTGGGTTCCTTAGAGATTTTGGATCCTTCAAAGAACATACCGGAAATTCGGGACCCCGAGGGTACATTCGGTGACTTATAGGATGCAGGAACTGGAGGAGTTGTGATGGAAAGAACCTGAACTGCGGCCATGGTAGTGTAAGTGGACGATTGAAAAAGCCCGCTTTCCAACTTTTTTGTCACATCGTGTCACACCAAATTGTGATCACTTTCATCGCCATCGCCATCGTTGACGGCAGTGCAGGGCTCAGTCTAGGTTTGCGAAGTCCTCTCTTCGGAGGAGCAGCCAGCGTGCATAAGGACTCCGGGATGGATATTTATTCAGTCTAATGTAAGTAGAGTAGTGTATGGACCGCATAGTCAAGCACCTTGCATTCCACTGCGGAGCAAGCAGGGGACACTACAGGCTGCGAGGCGCTCCGGCTTAAGTGAGTCCTATGATCCATCTGCCCTCGCAACAATACCCGCTCTCGACAAACGAAAGAGAGTTACTGAGCAGAACGCGACAGCTAGTGTGAGGGTTCGAAAGAAACTAAGCCTGCGAAGATTTAGAAATTTTATACTGGCTGAGAGATCATGTGATTTATGCCCCTGTTGTATGAGTTGAGAGGTCTCCAACCTAGTATCCCAAGAGCGAATTCTACCTTCTGAGGAAAGCCAATAAAGGTATTTTGACAGAGTAAGTATCCAGTTCAACGGTTGAATCCTGCTGAACCAAAATTAGTCCATACACGATTCGCCCGCTCTTGCCTGAATGCTGAATTGTTCGGCGTCAGCGGGATGGGTCGTGGAGCCACCAACCTCTACTCCGTTTGGATAGCATTATATCACAGAGGATGAAGCTGCAGAACTTTCAGCAGCCAAATTGATTCCCTGCTGGCAGACAGAAACTGTAACAGACATAATTTCTGCCATGATCAGGTATGTAGTGTAGCTCTAGGATGAAGAAAGCCGAATTAAGCACACACCTCTCCTCAGCTCGCTTCCCCCATCTCAAGAGCTTACGACAAAATATTTTTCTTCTCTTGTCACTGTCCCAGAGAGGTTTGAACTCTCGATCTTCCGATGTATTGTAAGAAATGTGTATAACAGTCGGACGCCTTAACCAGCTGGGCCATGGGACATGTGCGTTCCTGCCGACCAGAGGTGGCAGGTCGCGGTATGATCTAGAGGATGGCTGCTTTTTTTCTAATGATGATAGAGCAGGTGCTCGGGTAGACGGTCGACAAGGATAAGGCGCACGCACCGCCGCTATGATAACTGCGGGTTAAAAATAGAACTCGCTTTAAGAACAACTCTCCAGCGCTGCCAACGCGGCTGCGCTCAAAATAATTGATTCCTGATCCTCGTGTGTTGCTCGAAAGGTTGGATCCGCGGCTTCCTCCTATAAGGTACAAGGCATGAGGCATTTGCTTGCAGTCCCTGGAGTGAAAACGAACTCACCTCTCGATGTCTCACTTGGCGTTAGTCGGTGCTGCAGGTACAAAATGACGCTTACAGCCAAGAGGACTGCCATCGTGCAGGGCAGGGGAAATAAGCAGGGCCACAGCCACCGCCTCGGAGCAGCGCATTCGGAACTGTATAGATGCCCATTACGCACACCAGGAGGCGGGGGTGCAGTTTACGCGTGGCAGTGTCTAAATCCAACTATGTAAACTCGTATTTAACCTGGACTTTGACGTTGACCAACCTCACCTCCGCTGAGCTCGTCGGCTTCGGCAACCATCAGTCCATCATTCCAAGCGTCGCCGCCAGCGCGCAGCAGCCTTGACCTCAACTTGAAACGACGCCGAGCAGGAGCTTGACGTAACAACCCCTTCACCTCCGCCAACCACCACCTCACCTCAACCACCACCACAACCATGGGCAACACGCAAAGTTCCAGTGACTCAACACTAACCAGCAACCCGCTCGACAAGGTGAAGAACCGGTACTCGCGAGCAGACCTCAAGTCACCGTTCAAGGCAGCTTTTGGTGGGTCGTCACGGCACAACGGGAAGGGGCGGACGGGGTCAAACGAGGCTCCGTCAGCGGGCTCAGCAACTCCCGCAGCAGCGGCGTCGGCGGTGGCAGTGGCAGTGGCGGTGGGGGCATCGTCGTCGCAGGAGAGCTCAGACTACTCGCGGCCGATCTACGAGACTGCGGTTAGTCGGTGGCTGTGCACACCTTTTACTTATCAGAATCAAACGCTCATCTTCTTGACTCCTAGCCTCCTCTTCCCCCGCGTCCACCCTCAGAGATGCCCGTCACAGTGCCCTGTCAGGTATGAAAGCTCGCAAATAACGGGGACCCCGCTCATCGCGCGCAGTATCGCACCGGAAAGACGCTCGGGAGCGGCACGTACGCCATCGTAAAAGAGGCGATCCACATCCAGACGGGCAAGTACTATGCCTGCAAGGTGATCAACAAGCGGCTCATGGAGGGGCGGGAACATATGGTGAGGAGGGTTGGAATGTCATGGATCTATTTTCCTCAAATTCTCTTCCAGGTCCGCAACGAGATCGCCGTTCTCAAGCGTGTCTCGAGTGGGCACCCCAATGTCGTGACCCTCCACGACTACTTTGAGGTATCTGCCTCCTATCTTACCCTTGAGCAGCGCTCACACACGTCCAGACCGCCCACAACCTGTACCTCTGCTTCGATCTGTGCACGGGAGGCGAGCTCTTCGATCGGATATGCGCCAAGGGGAACTATTACGAGTCGTGCGTCTGTCTCACCCTCCACTTTTTCTGCTGTTGATCATGGACATCTGCCAGGGACGCCGCGACGCTTGTGCGGACGATCTTCAAGGCGGTCAAGTATATCCACGACTCGGGGATCGTGCATCGGGGTGAGTCTTTAGCGCCCGTCGGCGTCAGCAGTGTTCTCTCATCGAGGGCCGACGCAGATCTCAAGCCCGAGAACCTGCTCTTCCGGACGCAGGCAGAGGATGCGGACATCATGATCGCGGATTTCGGGCTGAGCAGAGTCATGGAGGAGGAGAAGTTGAACCAGCTGACGGAGATTTGCGGGACTCCAGGAGTACGCTTCGTTTTATTCTCTCTTCTTTCCTTACTCATGCCGTGCAGTACATGGCCCCCGAGATCTTCAAGAAGAGTGCGCTCCTCGTCTCCTTCCCTCCTTCCCTCCTCTAATTACTACCCCTAGTTGGCCACGGCAAACCCGTCGACGTCTGGGCCATGGGCGTGATCACCTACTTCCTGCTCGCCGGATACACACCCTTCGACCGCGACTCGCAGCAACAAGAGATGGAAGCGATCATCGCGGGCGACTACAAGTTCGAGCCGGCAGAGTACTGGCAGAACGTCACCGAGACAGCCAAGGATTTCGTACGAACGTGCTTGACAGTCGACCCTGCGAAGAGGCCGACAGCTGCTGCTGCCATGACGCATAAGGTGCGTAGTTCAGGCGCGGGCTGAATGTTGGGTGTGCTGATGCGCGCGCGTGTGTGCAGTGGCTCGCGACGCCAGAGACGAACTTCGTGCTCGACCAGACAGGCGCACCCGCCGATCTCCTGCCAAATGTCAAGAAGGCGTTCAACGCCAAGCAGCTCTGTACGTCTTCCTATCCTCTCGTCCATCACTGGGCCCAGCGCCCAGCAATCTATTTTTTGGGTTTCCATTCTCATCAACATCATTTTTTTTTGCACAGGGCGCAAGGCTGCCTCGACGATCAAGGCCGTCAACCGGATGGCCATCCTCGCCCAGGCGGACCCGAACCTCGTCAAGATGCGCGAGGACCTCAACATGTACAAGGAGGAGTCCGCCAAGGTTCGTACCCTCCCTCCCTATCTTTCCTTCATCTTCTTTCCTCCATTCTCCTCCCTCCCTGCCTCGCCCCCTTCCTTATGTGCCATCTGTTCCCATTTTAACCCCCTTGTTCGTCACCTCCAGGAAAACCTCGAAAACGTCGACATCACGTACCAAGAAGGCGCCGCAGCAGCCAAGAAGACAGACGACATCTCCGCCGAGGGCAACGATGATCTCACAAGCAAGCTCGCACGCGCGAGCCTCGACGTGAAGGACAAGGCCGTCGAGGCCGGCGCCGACAAGTAGACCTCGGCTCCTTCCTCTACATAACCAACTGTAGGAGGGAGACTGCCAGGGATAGCGGTTCTCCCTCTGCCTCTACATTGGTCATATGTATATGTTGGCCTTGTCTTTTTCCAGCCGCAGTTTAGATGGCAGAATCCGTGGTGTGGGTTGTGGCCTGGACTGTCTTCTACACCCACAGCCTTTCACCGAACCCTTTCTTCTCTTGTGTAACATATCTTGTCGTGCTTTCCAGTTACTCCAGCTTCAAGTAAAGTACCTAATCACCCTCTGCTTCCCTCGTCATGATCCCATATCCAGTACTTAGTACCAGTGCGCAGTGCTCAATGTATACAACTACGTTCATGTTTCTGCCCAAGCTGCCTTGGTCGTTGTTCATGTTAAGTATGAGCGTCGATCCTTGCATGAGACGGGATTCCGGCCCGCCGTTCGCCCAAATCTCTAAGATCCGTGCTTCGAGCTCTACGCCACCGTCTTCTCCACCACCCAGTGAGGATGCTCTCCCGCCGGCTGGCATCCCACCTCAAGCGCGTGAGCGCGCGATCCTTCGCCTCCACCTCCTCCATCTCCGCCTCCCACAACCACTGGAGTACGAACCACTCGGAACCAAGCTCCCAGACGGTGAACCTGGTTGAAGTCGGGCCTAGAGACGGGCTGCAGAACGAGAAGAGCGGAATCATATCGGTGGAGACAAAGGTCGAGCTGATCGAGCGGCTGGTCAGGGCAGGAGTGACGAACGTCGAGGCGGGGAGCTTCGTGAGTCCCAAGTGGGTTCCGCAGGTTGGTCCGTCCCTTCTTCCATCCATCTCAGTTCAATAAGAAACTATGCAGAATCAGAATGCTAACACAACCTGCGCAGATGGCAGGCACCTCAGAGGTGCTCAAATCCCTCTACCACGTCCCAAGCGTGCACTACGCCGTGCTCGTGCCCAACGCCAAAGGGCTCTCCGACCTGCTCTCCCTCCTCGCCTCCAACCCTTCCTCGCCCTCCTCCCCACCCTTGACAGATGAGATCTCCGTCTTCACAGCTGCCACCTCCTCCTTCACGCGCGCCAACCTTAACTGCACCGTCGCCGAGTCCCTCCAGAAAATCGCACCCGTCGTCCGCGAGGCTCGTGACCGCGGGCTGCGAGTCAGGGGGTATGTCAGCGTGGTTGTGTATTGCCCGTTCGAGGGACGCGTGGAGAGCAGGAAGGTGAGGGATGTGGCGAAGGAGCTCCTGGAGATGGGGTGCTATGAGGTGAGCTTGGGAGATACGGTTGGACAGGCGAGACCCCATGAGGTTGCAGAGATGCTGGAGGAGGTGTTGACGGAGTTGCCGGCGGAGAAGTTGGCTGTATGCTTCATTTCTTTGCTTCTACTTTCGTTATACTAATGCTTTCTTCCAGGGACATGTGAGTCAAGGCCGTCATTCATGTTGGAAAAACTTGAATCTCATTCTTTCTAGTTCCACGACACCTATGGCACTGGCGTCGCTAACGTTCTGACCGCAGTCCCGTACGGGATCCGCACAATCGATGCCTCCGTCGGCGGGCTGGGCGGGTGCCCCTACTCTCCAGGTGCGACAGGAAACGTCGCGACCGAGGATGTGATTTATGCCCTGCAAGAGTCTGGGTATCGTGTTGCAGGTTCATGGACTGGAGACTCAAGTAGCGACTTTTCAGGAAGAGGCACGGTGGATCTGGAGCAGCTGGTAGACATTGGGTGGTGGATCAGCGAGAAGCTTGGACGGCAGAACGCTAGTCGTGTCGGGCGGGCGGTCAAGGCGAGGAGGGAGAGGGAGGAGAAGCAGCGGGAAAAGGAGAAGGAAAAGTCCAAACTGTAACGGCGAAAGCTAGGCACTGCTTGACGGCGCAGTTGGCAACGAGAAGGAGGGGAAGAAGCAAGTGAAGATCCGCGAGATCTGGACTATCGACGCTGCGAACCACGGTGCGGCTGCGATTTTGAACGAGGCGACGCTCAAGCTTGTCCACATGTCAGTGCCCCTTCTCTTACAGTTCTTTCTACGCATATGGAGGTACACTAGCCACGAAACCGCCTAAAAAAACCAACTAGATTGGATGTGTGAGATGCCTCAACCAGACGCACATTTCGTGTCTTTGTCAGAGGACATCATCACGTAGTCGAGCAGTTGGCAGGCTATCGTCCGCGACGACGACAACGCCGGTTCCATCCTATCGAAGTTAAGAGGCGGCGTGAAGTAGCACGGTATTGACGGTCATCAGACGTGCAGCCTCCGTCGGCATACTTGAACGAATGAGGCGCAGGATTTTCTGTCTCTTGCATAGTCGTACCCCCTTCAATCGAAATATTCCCGGCCTTGATAGCGCCCTGCCTTCCGCAGGGCGCGAAGGGTAAGCCCAAGCACGGAAGAGGCTATAGAGAGCGCCGTTAATGACCAATATGACAATGAATAGAACCAAAATACACTGTCTCTTGCGCCAACCCTCGAATGATGTTGTGGATGGGAGCAACAACGGTCTTAGTTTGTCCATCCGGTCTGGGGTCGGATGTTGACACTGCGACAATCCTGGTGGATGGAAATAGAGGAATCTTGCTTTCAGATTCCACCGATGGGGATACCACACACGAATCTTCAGCTGGGGGGGCACAACGTTAAAGCCAACAGAAAGCACAGATATATTACAATCACAGCGAGAGAGACCAACATTCGAACTAAATAGATCGCAGGATATTTTGAGCGGACGGGGAAACGAAACAGTCCGAGGGGTGCATGGTGCAGTGCAGCGACGAGGACAGGGAGAAAATGAGACCCGAACGCCCGCTGAGTTTAGTCGTCTCCGATCTTGGGTGCGAGGTAGTACCGGATGTACCCTTGGTTGAAGTCGTACGCGACCTACATACACCAGCGCGATCAGACCCAGGACCAAAAGAGATGAAATCGAACATACCAAGAGAGGCACGTCGTTGCTCATCATGAGCTGCACCCTGCCCGAAAGCGACGCGCTCTTGGAGAAATTGACGAGGTACTTGAGGGAGAATGTGAGCTGAACGTGCTGGTTCATCTCGATGACGACGCCCTCTGCGCCATCATCGTCGTCGCTCGATTTTTTCTTCGAGGTCTTGGGCTTCTTGACTGGTTTCGAGGAGCCGTTGGCCTACCCAAGTTAAACAAAAAAGATCAGGAAAGAATAAATGATAGAATCAAGAAAATGCACCTTCTTCTTCCGCTTCTTGCTACCACCCTCCTCGTCATCTTCCTCTTCCGGATCCTCTTCGTCGTTACGCTCATCCTCGCCCTCCTCGTCCGATTTGGGCTCGTAATCCTTCCCATCCTCGTCCTTGTCGCCCTCCTCTTCCATATCGACGTCATCATCGCCCTTCTCCTTCTTTACCTTCGCCTTCTCCTTCTTCTTCTTACTGCTCCCCTCCTCGTTGTCCTCCTCTTCCGCATCACCACTGCCGCCCTCCTTGTCCTCTTCCTTGGGCCGGATGGTACCGCCACTGACGACACCGTCACTCTGGCGGAGGAGGACCGAACCGTTGGCCGCCTCGCCGTCCGAGGCGAAGCGGACCCCCTCCTTGGAGACCTCGATGCGCACGGACTCACCGAGCTGAGAGAGGTCGCGCACGATGCGGGTGAACTCGGCTGAGGGCATCGTCACGCGGGCGTCGTACTCGGTCTCGGGGATCTGCAGCGTGTCGGCGTCGATGTCCATCAGCTTCATGTCGTATTCTGCTATACGGTCCGAATCTAGACAGGAAGCATGGTCAGACACGTTGTTGCGCGATGAGGGAAGTAACGAAGCAAGGCAGGTAGGGCGTTGCTCAATGCGACACCAAAAGATGCGTCAAAGAACGCAACCGGAGGTACGTTGATGACTACTGCCCGAAGAGACTCGAAAAAAGGGGGGAGAAAGTTACGGCAGCACTCACTCTTGGCTTCATACACCAGATTCAACACGTCCGCCTCGTCCGCAGCCTTCAGCGTGCAGATATCATCGTCCTTCGCGCACTTTAGCACCTTGGTCAGACTCGTCAGATTCACACCGAGTGGCATGGGCCTGTCGCATCGATACCGCTTGAAGGCCGGTGCTGAGAACTTGACGGACACGAGGGCGACGTGGGAGTTGTCCATGGCCTGGAGGACGATGCCCTCCTCGTTGCACTCGAAATTCGCGTCTGTCACGAGCTCCTTGATCGCTGGAAGTGGCAGGTGGTGGTTAGCACACGAGAAAAGCACGGAGAGGCGAATGGGGACGCGTAAGACGCGTGGTTGGTGGTCGCGTTGGGACGTACCATCGAGGAGTTTCTTGAGCGTTCCCGCTTCCAGGAGCTTGGCTTCAAGCATATTTGGTGTTTAATGGGCGCTGACGGTAGTTATAAGGGGGGAGACGCGTGAAAGGGAGGGAGACGCGTCGACGTGAGGCGGAATGTGGATGGTGAGAGCGAAAGAGCGAACAAAGACCGTGAGCCAATTACAACGCGCACTACAATCTCCGATCAAATTTCGGCATTTCGGCAAAGAGCAATTTTCTTACGAACCCCACAAACGACGAAAAAATTCGTATTAAATTGTAATAAAATACCCGCTGTGAGATAGAGAGAGAGGAGAAACAGCGCCATGAGCGCGCCATTTCTGCTCGGGTTCCTTGTTGCGCCGTGCTCGCCCTTGCGCCGGCGTCGTGACGCAGGTCCCCGGTGTGTTGTGTTCGCTCTCGCATCCGAAGGCGACTCGGACGAGGGTACGTATTACGTAGCGGTTCCGGTTCTTCGTCTTGCATATCCGTGGTTTGTGGTTTGTGCTTCGTGATTCGAGGCGTGCTGCTAATTAAACGATCTAGGATGCATGTCCGTGCCGCCTGCTCATGCAAGGCAAACAGCAAGTACCGTACCGTCCATTCCGCCGTCAACCTGATGAAGGCTTGGACATATTTCCATCCCCAGCCGAGAATTTCAACCAGATAGTCTTTCATACGGAGTCTATAGCAACTCGTGACACCGGGGAACAATTTAGGCGCCCGTCGTCCCTCATCGATAGGGAAAGTGTGATCCTGCGAAAGCTATCGAATTCACTGATAGAAGGTCTGTGTGGGGAAACGGCCTTCCTCCCCTCCCTCCTTCCTTTGAGATGGCGTCCTCTCCGGTGTCCAGCGCCCCGTCCCACAACCACCTCGAAACTCTCAGAGCTTCGCGCCCGAAAGTGAGGATGCCCACCCCATTTCAACCTCGCAAGGCTCCCATCTTCCTCCCAAAACTCGTCCCGCATCTCTTCAATCAGCCCAATCAGCGCCGGAAGCGCCCACCTGTAGGACCGTTCCATCCCGTCCCATCCCCTCTTTCACATTTGCCCAATGAAAGCTCCATGGGTGCGTGAACCGGTGGTGTACTGTAACACTCTCGCTGACTCCCATGATTGAAACAACAGGACAGGGATTAGACCGTTCAAAATCGTCCAACTTGAAAGCGGCGTCTGCCTCAAGTACAGAGACAACCTTTATAGTTCAAGCACCAGCTACTAAATGTTCATTAACAGGTTCAAAATGCGACGGAGACACGTCGCTGTCCTTGAAAAAAATCCGGCAATTTGAAAGCAAAATTGAAATAATAGACAAAGCTATCTCAAACCTCAAGTCACGACAACCCGACCTTTCTTCGGTGGCCAAGCTTTCGCCCAGGGTGAAAGACCTGCTGGTAGTGATGTTCAACGAGGAACATTCTAAACTTGCCCATATGATTAAAGACATGGTGAGTTCCAATTTCTGCTCCTATGCGCTATGTAACACTAGTATAATACTAACTTCAACAAACCTGATATCACTTTTCATTGATTGATGCAAGACTTTAAACCCCGAGGGTCATACGGGCACCTTGAAGCCCCTGAAGTTCAGCAAAAGGCAAGTGCTGACACCATATTGTTGCTTTCTGTACCCCATGTGCTTACAGACCGACCTTGCTGAGCACAGCCCGAAAAGGTCGTTGCAAAAGGCAAGTGCTGACACCATATTGTTGCTTTCTGTACCCCATGTGCTTACAGACCGACCTTGCTGAGCACAGCCCGAAAAGGTCGTTGAAAATTAACCCCGAAAATCCCGCACCCAACTCCACTTAGTATGCAACCCCCCACTGGACTCAGAGTCATACATAGCAATGACCATCTTGAGTCTTACCTTATATGCAATCATTACCTAGCTCACAATTGATGAATTGATGTCAGTGTATAGTAACACCGTAGTGGAAAACGATGCAAGGATCACAATTACTATATATTACAATTTAGGCGCCCGTCCCACGTGCCAAGAATTTTCACCTTGCCTCTGATGGGAATAGTCGAACATCTCTTAATTCACACTTGAGGCTAAGGGAGGGGTGTTCGGTTCCTCTCCTGTTTGACGGGGCTGCGGGACTTGCACATGGTGGACCTGGGGGCTCTGATCTGAGAAGAGGAAAGTTGGCGAAAAGCGAGTGCGAACAAGAACTGACGTACCCTAATACAGCTCACGATTATAACAGACAAGCACAGCGACCTGATCGTGGGCCTGGCCGACGTTGAAGAAGAGTGAGGGCGAGCGGGACGCGTCGGGATTGAAGAAGGCGACCAGATAGCTGATGACGGCAGATGAGAGCCCGGCTGGTGTGGATCTGGGGGTATGCGCGAGATTGGATTGGTGCACAAGCCGGGACGAGGAACGGACGGATGGGAGGGTGGTTGTGATGGAGAGACGAAGGGGCTCGATGGCAGCGATTGCGGGTTTGGATATTGCATAGGCGGGGATCTCAGGGATGGGTAGGGCAGCGAGGACCATGATATGGAGGTCAGGGGAGTCGACCGAGTTTCTACGTGGGATCGGTTACATAAGCCGCGAAGCTCGGGCCGGTGACTTGAGATCGACCCGGCATGCCCTGCTTATTATCAGTACTTACACATGCCGGTCTCCCCCGTCCTGGTCCAGCAACACCAAACCCGACACAATCTCCCCAAGACTGCATGGTTGTGCATCCAAGTACTCCGAGTCGTTGCCCCCAACCCACGGGCACGCAATTTATCTAATCTCGTCCGTACCTCCATCTCTCCGTTTACCCAGCCTTGCACCCTCTTCCTCATCCTCGACGACAACTGCTAGGGCCATGCAAGTGCAAAGCATTCGACCCCACCCGTCTTCTTGCAAACTCACGCGTTGCATGTCTAGTTCTATGACAGCTAGGGTACCGTACCGGCGTCGCCAACGTCCTGACCGCACTCCAGCACGGAACCCGCGCGATTGACACCCCCGTCTGCAGGCGTGGTGGGTGCCCCTACTCCCAGGTGCGCCGTGCAACGTCGCAACCCAGGACCTAATCTACGCCGTGCGAGAGCCGAGCTATCGCGTCGCTGGGTCTTGGCCTGAAGGCTCGAGTAGCCAGCGACTCTTCAGAAGGAGGAGATACAGGGATTTTCAACAACTGGCAGACATCGGGCGGTGGGTCATCAAAGAATCCCGACCCAGACTCCAACGCCCTCACTCTGATCTTCGCCCACGGACTGAGCTTGCACCACAGCGAGCAGTAGGAGCTGACGGTCAACGACTTGCAAGCATTGCTTGCCGGCACAACGGTAAGGAACGTGAATGTGACTGGTGAAGATCCGCAAGACCTGGACTGTCGACGCTGGAGCGGCCATCTTGAACGAAGAGACACCCAAGCTTGGGTACACACGACAAGTGCAAACCCGTTGACCCGTCCCATCTTCTCATATATTCACGCGTTACATATCTAGTTGGATCTATGACATCTGCAGTACGGCACTGGGGTCGCCAACATCCTGACGAAATCCATACGATTGCCAACACCTCCGCCGCCGGCGGGCTCGGGGGGGGGGGGGGGGCACCCTACTTCCCAATGAGACGAGCAACGTCGCAATCGAGGACCGTAATCTCCGCCCTGCAAGAGTCAGCCTATCGCGTCGCTGGCTTTTGGCCGGGAGGAGGTACGGTGGATCTGGAACAACTGGTAGACACTGGGTGCGCCAGCGCAGGACACTCACTCCTCTCTTCGCCCACGAACACCTGCACTCTCGACGCTGCAGCCACGATCCTGAACGAAGAGCACCCTCAAATCTGGGTACATTTTCAGTCCTCTACCACCCTTGGGCCTTTCCTTTCCTTTCCTTTCGTCCTCTCTCTCTCCTTTTTTCGCATATCGAAATATACCAAACTCTTTTTCCCTTTCCCTTTCCCTTAGTCCGACATGAAGCATATATATATATATATACGCTCAGGCGAGCGCCATCTGCGCATGCCATCCCACATCCCACCGCTTCTCGGTACCGCGCAGCAATAAGAGCGCGAGAAGTTACTTATAATCTAACTCTTATAATACGCAGTGCATCGAACACTCCAGTCGCCATGTACATTCATCTTACATATCCAAGTCTTCGAGTGTACACCTCGGTCTCAGTAAGTAGCCAACTTACCCGCACCACCGGCTTCTGCATCCCCCGGACCGTGACAAGCCCCGTACGTCGCTTGAAAGCTGATTATTGCGCAATTCAAATTGAACCCCGCAATCGTTATATTCTCCCCACATCCTCCTTCCCCAACCCCCCTCCTCCTCACCCCCCCCTTCACCACCACCTCCATCTCCTAAACGAATATGAGCACCCGCTTCCAAACTCGCACATACACCTTCGACCCGCGGCCCGCCTACCCGCTCCTCACAGTCGCGAAGCGCTACTGGCGGGCCCCCGCCTCCACCTTTAACTCTGACTCTTACTCGCCCGACTCTTACTCGCCCGACTCTGAACCCTTGGCAGACCCCGACCCCGACCCCGACGCGCTCACGCTGATCTTCGCGCACGGAGGGAGCTTCCACAAGGAGCAGTGGGAGCCGACGATTGATGATTTGTGGGTGTTGCTTGAGGGCGGTGTAAATATTAATGAAGAGGGGAAGGAGGGAAATGGGCATGGGAAGAAGAAGAGACCGAAGGTCCGCGAGGTCTGGACGATCGACGCTGCGAACCACGGTGCAGCCGCGATCCTGAACGAGGGCACGCTCAAGCTCGGGTACGAGTCCATATGTCAGTGCTCCCTCATTTCTACATACGCGTATGGAAGTACACTAACGCGTTTCTCGCCTTTATAACACTCTACTCTAACAACTCTCATAACGCACAGTCGGATGGGAAGAGTACGCCCGGAGCATCCACCTGCTCCTCTCCGGGCTCGGTACAGGGCTCGCCGGCGTCGACTTCTCAACACACAACCTCGTCGGGATCGGGCACTCCATGGGTGCCGTCTCCTTGTACGTCTCTTCTCTTCCCCCCTCCCTCCCTCCTTTTCACCTCCTCCAGAACACTAACCCTAGGCTACACCCCCCCACGCCCCTTCCGCTCCTTCATCCTCGTCGAGCCCATGATTATGGCCCCCGCGTTCGGCTCCGGGGCCGTGCGCATGCTCGTCAGCGGCGGCGAGAAGCGGCGGGACATCTGGCCTTCGCGGGCGGAGGCGTACGCGCTCTTGCGGGCGCGCGGGACGTGGAAGGCGTGGGACGAGCGGGTGTTGAGGCTGTATATGGTACGTTCTGGGTTTTCGTTTTCGATGTGGTGGCGCTGATGGTGGTGTGTTGAATTGGTAATAGGAACACGGCCTGAGGGACCTCCCTACGCTCGACTATCCCGACCAGACGGGCGTGACGCTGAGCTGTACGAAAGCCTCGGAAGTGGTGCGTCCTGTCCCCCCCTCTCACCCCTGTTCTTTTCGTTTCCCAAAATCCTCTGACCACGGCGCTTACTTACTATCAGGCATGCTACCGCGACCCCATCGGCTCTCTCCGCCTCTACTCCAACCTCCAGAGCGTCATCTCACGTGTACCGACACACCTGATCTACGGAGCCATTGACGATTACCTGTACGTCGGACGTCCTTTTCACCCTTCGGTCCAGTTCTTCTTGGGCAGACTAGGCTCCCAACTCGCTCGCCTCTACGAGATACTAAACTGTCACTTCCCCCTCCCCCCTCTGTTATATATAGCCCAGAAGAAGTGAAAAGAGACGTTGTCGAGAACGCCGCGGGCGGACTGCAGAACTTGGGATCATTCGCCAGGGTTGAAAGCGCCGGTCATTTGGTATGCCTTCGCTCCTTCTTCTCTCTTTTGCGTACACTTTTCCCTTTCCATCGCTCCTTTCCATAACCCAGTTGCCCCCTCCCCTCTCCATGCACCTTTAAGTATCAGCAGCCCGCCCGTTCTCGAATTTGTATCGTGCAGGTGTTGACCCCCGTTCTCGCACCAGGTCCCCCAACTCAACCCGCGCGGCCTCGCCTCCAAGATCTACGACGCCCTCGTCATAATCTCGAATTCGAACTCCAACTCGGGCTCGAGGAGACAGCCATCAAGGCTCTAGGCATGAGCTGGGGTACCGTATATTATTTAACTAGTTGTCGGTCCACAGCGTACAGCGTCCGCCGCGCGACCTCGAGCAAGCCCACTAGCAGTTGTGTTCGTGTTCTGAATCGGTCTTGTTCTCTAGAGTAGAGTACATCAAATCAGGCGAACTTCACTTGCACCCGTGGCGAAGAGCTTTCTCTCCAATACGAACAAAATTTCAAGGACTGGCAGTCAGTGCCCGGTGAGGGTCGAAACTCGTCTCGCCGCTATCCTCAGCCTGTGAGCACTCTGGGTCGCATAATGATACGGAGCCTGTCTATCGCAACTCGATCGTGACGCCAAGCAACTCACCGATTAGACGCCCGTCGTTTGTTTCTGGCCGTATCGATAGGGAAAGTGTGATCCTGCTGCGAAAGCTATCGAATACAGCTCCGAAGCCGACGCAGACTTATAGGTCCTGCCAGGGCGCTGCGAAATCCAGGACTTGGATGTGAGAAGAAAATCAAAAAAAGCAGGACACAAAAGTACGTGTTTTGGTAGATCCAAGCTGTCTATCTGACAAATTTGGATGCTCGACGAAACATACCGTCATAGTACATCTGGACCTTCTGTAAGACTGCACCTTCTCGGACCTTTGGACTCCTCGGATCCAGCCATTCGACCTTCGTACTGTCACTGTATGAACGGGCGTGGGTGTTTGAATAGCAGTGTCTCGTTCGGGCTGGAGATCGACAACTCGGGTTGAAGTGGGTCGGAGCTGCCTATATTTTGTCGCTTCAAGTTGTCGGTCCTGGACCATCACTTCATTCAGCGCTCGGCTACTTTCCTCGCTGGATGACGAGTTATCTCCGTGGGGCTAAGACTCTAAATACACCCGGCCGTTCGGTCATAATGTGGTTGACGCAAGCTCGGCAAGATAAAAGATAAAACTTCTGAGTGACGCACTGACGATGACTAGGGGAAAAAGGATGAAAAACCAAATTTTCGAGACTGGTGGTGTAGTACATGGGCCTAGGCAATAATAATGCGAATAGTAAATAGGTATTACAAGGAAGAGACGTATTGAATAAAATTAAACAAAAAGGCGACTGTATAAATGTGTCCACAAATTTATCTCTTCTCACCCCTCTCGTATGCCTACCCACTCCCTTCCAACGCCTTGACGATCCCAAACGCCGCTGCTGCTGCCAGCCCGCCAACCATGAGCGTGCTGACCGCGCCCCACGCATACCCCGCAAGATCCATCGCCGCACCCGTGACGCGCGACTTGACCGCGCCAAAAATGAGAAGAACGAGCCCAGTGATGAGGGAGGAGTAGATCAGGGCAACGTGCGCGCGAGGGATGAAGAAATAGGGCAGGAGTGGGATGAGCCCGCCGATGAGGTACCCCATCCCGATCGTGAACGCCGAGATGTACATCCGCCGGTTGGGGATTTCCTCTGAGCGAGATGTTAGTTGGAAGGTGGCCACAGTATCGAGAGGAGACTCACCCAGCCCTTGACCAAACTTGAGCAAAAACGCCGTCAGACCAACCTCCTTGCTCCATCTCAAGCTCCCACTCTCCACATCACTCGCCGCGCTCGGTTCTCTCCTCCCCTCACCCAGCAACGCGTCCCCCTCTCCCTCCGCTTCGACCTCCCTCAAACATCCCGCAACTCGCCTACACGTGCCTCCGTCCACACCGACCGGTCCAAGCACCTCCAGCACCTCCCGCTCCATCTCGCCCGCACAGCTCCTGCGCACTCTCTCCGCGGTCTGTTTCTGGAGGTAGCGATAGTGGTCGCGCTCAGCCTGGGACGCGAGGAAGCCGCCGATGCCCATGGAGATGGCACCCGCGATGAGCTCCGCAATCCCGCCGAGGACGACGAGTTTGGACTCGCCTAGCGAGGAAAGGCCCGCGGTGAGGGCGAAAGGAACAGTCAGGCCGTCGGAGAGACCAATTACACTGCGAGGAAAAAGGTATTAGTATGATGTCACCGGCGTGCAGGGTGGGCGAGACGGAGATAAATATAGAATAGACTTCGAACGCCGCACAGCGTGCTCAGTGCGTCTGTTCGCACGTCTCCCAAGCCAAGCAAGTATGCTCCGTCTCTCCACTGCCCACCCCGACAAAAAGTAGGAGCACTCACACATCCCGCACAACGTCCGGGTCCACCAGCGTCCTCTCGTCGTGAGTCAGCTCTTTGCAGCATACCCCGTCCTCTCGGTCGTGTCTGCCACACTTGGCCGACGGCGTAGCAGCTGCAGCGGCCGCTGCTTCGGGGACCACCGCCGCGATAGGCCATACCGGTGCCTTCTTTGATCCCGCTGCGTCTGAACGTGGTGGGAGAGGCACGGCGGGGACGGCTGCAGGTGGCGAGGGGGGTACGACGGTCGAGGAGTCGGAGTGTGTCGACGACATGCTTCTCTTTCTAGAATTTTCCGCCTTATTCTGCTCGTATTTTGTGTTCCACTAGGTTGTGCTGGGTTGCGCTGTCGTGTGGGCGGTTATGGAAGATGAGCAAAATGAAAGAGCAGGGGCGATAACCTTCCCTTCCTCCTCGCCGCGCGCGTCTTATATTTATCGCCTGCCGCGTGATGTCACACCCTCGGCCCGTCGCCGTCTAATAATACCCCATTCCTCGCCGGCCAATCACGACGCGTTGATTCTGCATACCAATCAGCATGCGAGGAAAACAGGAGGGGATTCGTCAGCAAGGCTTAGGGGTTCTGGGCGCCTGTGCTCGCACCGTGAAGAAAGGCGCGAAGTTTTGGGAAAGGCGGGACGCTGGCAGAAAGACGCAAAGCCGGCGGGAAGGCCGGTTCAACGGGTGGGTACACGGAGAGACTGCGCGTAGAAGTTGCGTAGAACATGAGCTCCGTGGGAGGGGCCCTCTAGAAGCGTCCAGGATCGCCCTTCGTCCCTGCAATGCTACAAGGTCCGTCAGATAGCCTTTCAGCGACCTGTTTTCGTCTGTGCGTGTGTCTTACCATTGGAGGTCGGAGATGGTGTGATTTCGAAGCATACGGGAGTACCTGCCTTGACGTCTTGATGAACACTAAGAAAGAGGCCAAAAAGAGGCGTAAGGTATCGCTCTCAAGAATATGAGCAATGACGTGGATGATCCGAGGAGAACCGCATGTGGGAATTTGGAAAGTGCGAAATCAAAGGGGAATAATAGTAATATTTGTGCAAAACGACCGCCAAATACTGTTGATGACCCTGAATTTGGCCGTTTGCATAATTCCACGATTTCAAGGGCGATTTCCATCATTCTTTTTGCAGATAACTATTGTGCGTATGCCCTAGGAGAACTGCACCAACTTTGAGAGAGAAATACCGGGAAATCATGAAGATATCATGTCTGAGCCATGGCCGGCAGGAGTGATGGCCGAGATTTCATAAGCCGAAACGGTCTTGCCGCCGATTCTGACCTGCACCTCTCGCTCGGGTCAGCCCTCCTCTGCGCGGGACAAAATATGGCGTATGCTTTAAGGTGTGAGGAACTAGAATATAATACTGTCTCGTCACGCTATGGACATTGTCTTCCGTAAATGCACTCCCAAATTGTGCTCTTAATTTATCATGCCCCGGAAACAACCTAAGTTGTAGTCTGTGTCAGGAATGATGTACTTGACGGACGGACACAAAACAAGTTGTAATATGTAATGTGTATGCTAATGAATCCGATGTTATGCCTGTCTGAATTTTTAAAAATTTTCAAATACCCAGCTGCGGGGGTAAGTGTTAAATGAGCGTATTTCGACCCATTGAATGACCGAAACAGAATCCCCGCCAAATAACATGACACCTTGGGATTTATAATCTCTGATTATACTCCAGATGGTAAAGTATAAACAACATGTGTTTTTGTGGCAAAGGGACTTGTGTAGCTCGAATGAGAGAGGGAGGAACTCTTGAGGCGCTTGTTGGCCATCTTATCTCGGCCGGCCATCAACCCAATTTGGCGCGATTTCAGGGGTGGCCAAACTCGGTATAAACACCGAAATTCGACACCACCCTCTCGTAAAATTCACTACAACTCCCAGGTGTTTCTAAAAATCATGAAACTTCGTAATTAGGAACTAAAGACATATTTCTGTAATATAGTACCACTTTTGTGACATAGGAAGTCGTCTCACTGAAGAAAATTGACTCGACTTTTGAAAGTGCCAAGTTCAGGGTCGTCAACAGTACCTCGGTTACAAATATTCCGTCGAGTTACTTTTTCTGCAGAATACTATGTGTCCACGTATGAAGTATTTGAATTGCTATCTAAATTATACGCACTCTGTATTGTTCTAGCAAGCTCCTTTCTAATGAATTTTCTTCGTTTTTCCCAGCGTTCAAGGAACTTGGGGGGTGCAGTTCTAAAAGGGGTCTGTCATCAAAAGAAGCAGACTACGCTTTCCTCTTACGCAAAATGAAGAGAGGATTTCTCAACAGTTCCAAGGCAAAAGCGAAGCTGGCGCTCCCTGAGCCGCTATCTGCGAAGGAAGAGGCGCCAAAATCAAATAAAGAGAGTCCACGTAGTACGTCTCCTGGAAATCGTTCGTTGTTTAAACTCACGGATATATGGATAGTTGGAACATTGCCGTTTGGAAAAGTTAAAGACGCTGGTGTGGACCTTATGCACTCGACGTTGGCCACTGACACGAGGCACGTTCAAAGGAATCCCGGATGACTATGATGGCAGCTCGAAATTCCAGTACAACGAGAGCAATGGGCGCAGGACTGACTATGGCCCAAACGGAGTTGTCTATACGACCATCCCGTCGCAAGATATGGGCAAACCTGCCGACCCCGACGGGGACAGCGAATGTTGTTCAAGTCCGTGGCGTTCGGAGAACGAAGGGCTGCGGAATCCAGACCGGTTATGTAATCCACCACTCTTTCTCAAACTCCTCCCAACACCTTCAAGTTGATGCCGAACTGCCTCCAGGATGCGCACCGTGAGCGCTCTTCGTACCAGCGCTCTCGGGTAGTCCAATAACCCTTCTCGACCTCGATACAATATCTTAGATAAATCCCAGTGTGTCCCTCTTAAGGGCATGCGGTTCAGGCGGAGAACCTCTCCCGACCGTGCTCTGACAGGGTCGGACTATCCTGCTCGAGCATAAACGCGACGTTACGCGCCTACGTTCAACTTGGATGGATTAGCCTGTCAGAACTGCCCAGCTTTACCCTCCCAGGTGATTTTACACTCTCGTTTTCAGTGCAACTTCTAAAGCGCCAACCTCTCCTCGACGCTCGTTGCCCCTATCAGCACCGATCCCATCCAGAACGGCAAGAATCCGATTGCGTCGATTTCTCAAGATGTCCATGTGCGCGAGCAGGTGGCGCTTCTGCCATCGTTCTTTCCCAGTGCAAGACCTACCGGCAGCCGTGTAGCAGTCAAGTTCCCAGTTTTTCTGCGTATAATCCCCCCTCGACAGGGACGCGATCTCTTCGAAAATCCTCGGCATGTTGGTTCACTTTGTGTGGAGAGGTCAGGCGACACTGAAAGAAGACCTCAAGAACGCAAAGAAGACGCCGACGCTCTTTTGTCGGGCCGTCTCGATCAAATAAAAGCACCATCGTGACTTCGTTGCCGGAAATACAAGACAATCTCTCCAATGCTACATATCCTCGTCTTCGTCCTGCTTCTCTCCCTATCTGTCGTCTCTGATGCCCTCATCGACCGCCATGCCCTTGTCACCCACTTCAACCCAATCCGCACTGCGTCCTCGCCCATCACACCGATGCAAGTAGGCAATGGCAATTTCGCATTCGGGGCTGATATAACCGGTCTACAAACCTTCCTACCATACGGGATCCTCACCTCCTGGGGGTGGAAGAACGACTCTTTCCCTCCCGGCAAGACCCAGGCCGACATCGACAACTACAAAGGCACGAGCTGGGACAACCACGGTCGGCCAGTGCAGTACGATTTTGGCGGCGACCCAGCCGTGCAACAGTGGCTTATCTCCAACCCGAACCGCGTCAATCTTGGTCGTGTAGGGCTCGTCTTCCTCGATCCGGAGGGAGGAGGGGCGAGGAACGTGACTGAGCACGACCTGCAGGAGAAACGCCAGACGCTCGACCTCTGGACGGGCAAGATCACTTCGCGATTCACGTTTGAAGGTTCCGAGGTGGTTGTCACGACTGTGTCGTCTCAGAGTGCGAGCAGCATCGGCATCACGCTCTCCTCGCCCCTCCTTCCACAGGGCAAGCTAGGGCTATTCGTCGACTTTCCATGGAACGACGGCTCGGCCAAATTTAGCGCGCCATTCGTGGGGCGGCTTGACGTGCCCGAGCAGCATACGACCACTTTCGATCTCTCCAGCGCGGATGGAAGAGGGAACGTCCAAGCTCGTATCGCCCACACGCTCGACTCCTCTACCTTCCATACCTCCATTGCCGGTTCTCCTTTTACCATCACACGCAATTCGCCCTCTGCTCACCGGTACACCCTCCTCCGACAGAACCCCGCCTCGCAATTCCAAGCTGTTGTCAACTTTTCGCCCTCGCCCCTTCCTGCTACCACCCGCCTACCGTCTGTTTCCTCTCTAACATCCCAATCAGACAAAACCTGGATCGATTATTGGCAGAAGAGCGGTTTCGTGGATGTAATGGCCGGTTCGACAGATGAAAGGGCGGAAGAGTTGCAGCGGAGGATTGTCCTGTCGCGATACTTGGTACGGGTTAATAGCGCTGGGGACGGCCCACCTCAGGAGGTAAGGAAAGATGCCAATTTTGTTGAAGGGCGTGAGGCTCATGGTTTTCAGTCAGGACTTGTCAATAACGGATGGGTATGTGGTGCTTCGGTGTTGGATGTCGAATAGGCGCTGATGACCAGAGTTTGCTCCGGTAAATGCAGTACGGGTGCGCCTCTTGATGCTCTCCGTCGTCAAATTTCTAACGCGTTCTACAGAAAGTTCCATATGGGTACGTTCCATCTACCCGGATTGCCAAGAAAAAGAAAAGTCACCAAACTCCCAACGTCTTGCCCATAGAAATGTACTTCTGGCACCTCGCACACTTCGCTCTCTGGTCCAACCCTTCCATCCTCTCTTCCTCCTACAACACCTATGCCTCGTTCCTCCCCTCCTCCCTCTCTCGCGCCCAAATCCAACAAGGCTTCGCCTCCGGCGCTCGCTGGCCTAAGATGACCGATCCCTCTGGGCGCTCAACCCCGGGCGAGATCAACAACCTACTCTTCTGGCAGCAACCCCACCCAATCGTGTTCGCTTTATACGAGTTGCGTGGTCTTCCCCCTAATTCACCAAAAGAGCTCGAGCTGGAGGTGAGAAAGAAATGGGCACCGATCATCAGGGCAACAGCGGACTTCATGGCCTCCTTCGCCTTCTACAATGCCTCAACGGGTGTATACGACCTCGGCCCGCCGGTGCACGTCGTCTCGGAAGACACCGCACCCATTTACACCCGCAACCCCGCCTTCGAGCTGGCATACTGGCGCTTTGGACTCTCCAATGCTCGGGCCTGGCTTCATTCCATCAACGAGAGCGTACCGTCTCTTTGGCAGGAGGTCGAGGAGAATTTGGCGCCGTTGCCTGTAGGGAAGGAAGATGGATTGTATGCGGTGTACGAGGGCATTGAAGAGGATTTCTGGGACATGGAACAGTATATCAGTGACCACCCGGCGCTGGTTGGGCTCGTAGGATGGCTTCCGCCAACCAGCGGTGTAGACCCAACGCGGGCGAGATTGACGGCGGAGAAGGTGTGGGCGAAATGGAATGTGTCGAATTGTTGGGGGTGCGTATCTTACCCTTCCTCCCCTTTTCTCCGACGCCTGATATTTTTTCGCAGCTGGGACTTCCCAATGCTCGCCCTCAACGCAGCTCGCAGCTCCCAACCCGCGCGCGCCGTGGACTTCCTCCTGCACCCCCTTTTCCCATTCGACGACGTCGGCATGCCAGTCGGCGGCGTGCGGGTTCCGACGCCTTATTTCCCTGGTTCGGGGGCGCTGCTGTATGCGGTAGGGATGATGGTTGGCGGGTGGGACGGGCTTGCGGACGACGTAGATGACAGTGGCAAGGATGGGTATGCCAAGGCACCGGCGTTCCCGAAGGAGGGATGGAAGGTGCGGGCAGAGGGAATTCTTGGGGCGATATGATATATGTGGTTGAAGGCGAGCACGTCAATGATACCTGGTGTATGACACTTTGTAAAGTATGTCGACAAGATTGCATGAGAACGTGCATGACCACTTGAAGGCAACGATATCCTGCTTTCGGCAAGGCGTCAAGTTGTGGATAGTGGATCATCGTGTTGAAGAGGATTGACGTCGAGTAATAATAATAATAAGCTACAAGTTGAAAGAGAAGGAACTGTAGATAAACAGAGAATAAAATATATGTAAAAAGAGTTGATTCGAGAGGCTGACAGTGCATGAAATGAATTCACGTATCTGGGTCAGGGGCCCAGTCTAGTCTTCCTGTATATGCTTTCCCAGTCCCCGCCTTTTCATCCTGAATATATCCATCCACAACTCCCTCCATCAAATCCCAATCCCACTCAAGACCTCCCATGAAGATAGCGGCAAAGTTATTGAGCCTTGAATTTTTACCAGCAGGAAGAACCGCTTTGGCTTGTTCACGCTCTTCGGAGCCCTCTTCGAACCGATCCCTAAGGGCGTGACAAAACGCACGGCGCAGCAAGGCGTTCCTCGAGAATAGCTCCTTGGACCAATCCGCATCTTGCACGAAGATAGGGTAGTCGTAGAGGAAGTAAAGAGGTCCTGTGTGGGCATATTCCCAGTCGAGTATGGCAGTGAGACGAGGAGGGCCATCGTTCTCGTTGGTTGGAGCGGTGAAAAGCATGTTTTGAGCGTCGAAGTCGGCGTGAATGAGGCGGAACGGAGGCTGCAGAAGCCTGGCAGGGTCTTGCGATGCAAAGTGAGTTCGAAGGAGCAGCTTGACATCTGCCATGAGCGGTTCGAGCCGGGGCAAATGGGGAACGTCTTCTAAAAACGACTCAAGGTAGTCCAACGCCGTCGTGAATGGGCCCTTGCGAAGGATACGAAGCGATTCTATCCCATCCTCCTTTACGCCGACCGAATGAATCAGGGGTCCAACATTGAAATCGTCCTGAAGGCAGCCAATAGAATCAAATTTGCAGTTTGCCAGCTGGGCAAGGACCGCCGCGATTTGACCCAGGACAGCTTTCTGGTGCTCGATGGTAAGCTCATCCCAGATACGATATAGGCGCTGTCCTTCCATTTGCTGCATGACGACGTACTGTGCTCCAACATGGTTGTCCGGGGATGTGTCGGCGAGATACACTTCAGGAACAGGGATTTTGGTGTGCAGGCGGACATAGCGCATCGTCGCGATTTCACTTTGGAGCTTCTGGGGAGATTCAACGAAGCGCGAGAAACGAACAATCAAGTTGTTGCCTTCGGATCTGTCGGCCAACGAGGTATAGAGAATATAGATCTCATGATATCGTCCTCTCGTGAGCTTCTCCCAGCGCGTAAGTGTCAGATTGAGGTCTGAGAGGATGTGACTTTGGAGTGCATCGAAGCTAGGGTGGATTTCCGGATATTCATCCGAGTCGTAAGAGTTCGAATCGCTTTCCATCTTGGAGAAGAAGTGAGATGGTCATTGGTAGGCCATGTTAAATAACCGTGACGCAAAAACCTGTTCAAGAATGAAGCCACCGTTGACGTTGAACGTTGAGTTGCGGTCCAAGAGGTTGGTCTAGGTTGGCTGAAGTCTAAGATTATGTAATATTTCGACCTTTCTACTTCTATACTGTCACGCCAAGTCTCCTTTTCTTTCTCGACTCCATATCTCCCTCTGTTTCTGCGGCAAGTGTGCATGTGAATACCTGCCCAGATTCCCCATTATGCGCAAACGTGATCTTCGAGCTCCTGTTGTTCTGTACGACGTCGATATCCCACACCAATGGAAACAGCAAGCACAAATGAGGGAATCGAATTCAAGCAATTATTCAACAAGAATAGTGCGTTCTGTCGCCTACTCTAGTCTCAGATCTCAGTATCCATGCACCTCGGGCTTGTACCACGCAGGGTTGTGTTCGTAGTTTGGCAATCCGCTCTTGACGGCGTTGTAGCACGCCTCGAATGCCTCGACGAGTTCAGCAGGAAGCGGGCTTTCCGTGCTACAGGGTGAAGGTATGTTAGTTCGTTGTTTTGCGAGTTAGAGGTGGTTTCATTTGTTGCCATAAGGATGGCACAAAAGGGGAGGAAAGGAGTGTCCGAAACAGTTACTCACCAATACCCCAACGACGCCACGACATGCTCCGGCTTACTCCCTCCAAAAATAATCCCCAAATCGCTAGGGATGAGTGCACTGTGGTGTTGGAGCCACCTCACGCTCGCCTGGTTGAGGTTGAGGCCCTTCGCCTCGACCTTCTCCTTAAGCTTGCGAACTTCGGGGATCATGGGCCCGTAGCGCGCGCTGAACCACTGCCCAAACGGTTGCTTGGGGTCGTAGTGGCTGCCCTCCTCGATCATTGCGAGCTGGTCTTTGTCAGAGAGGAGATGGCCCACGAGCAGCCCGCCTGCGACCGGGCAGTACGGTGCGAAGCGGATTTTGTATCGGCGGAGGCACGGGATGAGTCTGGGCCGCGGGTGTGAGTGATGCACGCGTCAGTGGAAGGGTGCTCTGCTGCTCACTCAGTTTCGACGGTGCGGTCGATGGGGTTATAGATCCCCTCGTAAACCGTTGGCGCGATCCAGCCGTTAGCACGCGCGAGGATGACGAACTCGGCGACCTCGTACGAGCGGAAGTTGCTCAGCCCGAACAGCTCGCTTTGGTCCATTAGCGTTCGTATTCGCAGCGGGGATAAAGCACACTCACAACTTTCCCTCCTTGTGCAGCTCGTCGATGGCGCGGAGGGTCTCCTTGAAGTCGACGGTGCGGTCGGGGGCGTGCAGATAAAACACGCGGACCTTGATGCCCTTGAGCTTCTCAAACGACTTATTGGCCGCCTCCTTTATTTTCTCGTACGAATGGGCCCCGGGGGCAAGGGGGTAGCTCCTTTGATTCCACGCGACGCGACATGAGCCCCTAAGCCTTAATTTATACGCGTCTAACTTACTTGGTGTCCACGACAGATCCGTGCAAGTTCAGCTGGGAAATCAGGACCTCGGACGACCCGAGGCCATAGAGATCGGAAGTATCGATCGCGGAGGGGCCGACGATTTTGCACCAGGCGTCAAAGACAGGTTGGGCGGCTTCGGCAGTCGTGAGCTTGCAGAATGTTCCCGGCGCGCCAATGCCGCCACCGCCCTGGATGTTGATCAACATGAGATCGTCGACGATTGGGTGGAATACAACTAAAACTCACGTAGATAACAGGGATTCTCGAGGAAAAAGTCATGGTAGTGGTGGTTGCAGAGGTGAGAGACGACGGAGGGCACCTGCATCGATTGTGTCTTTATTATCTGCAGACAATCACACCGCCCGTCACCGCCCGAGGCTGACATGAGACATCAGTGTGTGACGACAATGCCTTTACGAACGCTGGGACTTTTGGCTTCGTCGAAGGACTCGGCGATTTCGACTATAAAGTTAGAACACACCAGCTGCGGTGATGCTCTAGGCGGCCCGGTGCCGGTCGGAAATGACACCCCTAACTTGCACGAGCAGACATGAGGACGACCGTGACTACGCGAGTCGGAACTAGATGAAACGAAGAGACGAAGGACGAGTAAGATGCGAAACGAGGGAAGAAGACGCTGAAGAAAGCGAAGATATCAAGGACATAGAGTAGGCCCAAACGGAGAGAGCGCGAATAGCCCTGCAGACGCGATGGATTACATAAATCGTAATTAAATCGTAGCATTAGAACGACAAGGTCCTTCAAGCTTCAAGCTTCAAGAGGGACTGGATTCCGCGGCAGGGATGGCTCTTAGCGAGGGAAGGAGTATCGACTGAGGAACGATGTGGGCTAGTTGCGGTAGACTATAAGAGGGTGATGCATTGATGGCGCAACGGATGCAAAAGAGCGCACAACTCTTGGCCCGACAGCCAAGCAGGTACTGTATCACGGGCGCTTATATTCCAACCTTAACACTCCTAACACCAAGGCTCCCGATTGGGGTGTTTTCCTTCGACCCTCTCGCTTATTCCTGCACTTTGGACAAAATAGTGCGAATTTTAATTGACGTATATAAATAAAATCTATCCTGCGGCGCTGCTTGAGCAAGTGTTTTTGATCAGATCTTGAAACCACCTGTGAGGCTGATGAGGTTCCAAGGATCGATCTTCTTCTTTAGTGTTCTCAGCCAACCCAAATTCGGTCCGTAGATCTGCTCAACGGGAGTGATGCCTTGCGACTGGACACGCAGACCGCGTCAGTGACCCTTTTTTTCAATAGTACAATGGCAATGCTCACATAGTTTGGAGGGAAGAACACCTCGCCCTTCGGCCTCGAGATACCGAGCTCAATAGCCTTTTGCCAGATCTTCGTGTGATACTCGATAGTAAGGTCAAACAAGATCTTGTCGTCCTGGGGATCTGTCCACATTACGAGGCCATTGAAGGTGTTATACGGGTGTGCGGTATCGTGCGGCCACGCAGAGCCACGGCTGAAGCTATACGCCTGTGTCCCAAACGGTTCGATGTTGCCTGAAACAAGCGTCCCGCTCTTGCTCTGCTGGGCGACTTTAATAGAAGTTTCCTAGGGCGGGCAGCGATCTTAAGTACCAGGTCATTCGTATTAATCTCGGAGAAAGAACTTACCACTGCCTGTTCGCCAATGTATTCAATTATCTCGCGAGTCCAGTTCAAGATGGGGGCGGAATACCAGGTCGCGCTAGGACAATTAGACATCTCTGGTGGGAAAGAAAAGCGAGGAGGTCATACCGATTGTTCGGCGCGGCAGCTACCTCGCCCGCCTGGACGAAGTCAATGAACGACTGTGTCTTCACGCTTCCAGTTGCGTTGGGAAGATTGACGAACGCGTCGAAAAGACCAGGAGGGGGTGTAGGTCCGTCGTAGAACATAACTGGCGCTAACCGTCAGCGCCAACTTTCCAACGAGGGTGTTCGTCGAACTTACTGATTAACCCCGTCGCCTATAATTAAACACGATGGTCAGCGCTGCTCCATCGAAGGATGTCGGTAACCTCGGCTCACCGTACCGTTAACTGCCAGGAACTCGACAGCTAGTGTAGCTTGGGGCACCGACGGTTTAGCGGAGTACTCCACTGTCGCGTCAATCATCGCCGTCAAGTCGCCCGTAACTTGCAAACTGCCGCCCCACACTTGTCCAATTGGGAACGTCTTCAGTGTGAGACTAGTGACAATTCCAAAATTGTTAAGGCCACCCTAGAATCACGGAGCCATTCATAATCGAAAATACGGAAGAACGGGGCGAACTCCTTCGTACCTGAAGCGCACGGAAGATGTCAGCGCCATGGTTTTCCGAAACGGTAGTAAAGGTGCCATTAGGAAGAACAATATCTAGATGTCAGGGCTAGTTAGATTTCGATCGGAGACCCAGGTGAAGATGAAATCGCACCAGCTGAGAGGGTGTTGTCAATCGCGAATCCGTATTCGTTGGTGAGCCAGGCATAGCCGCTGCTGAGCAATAATCCTGCAGCACCTGAGATAAAAATAAACAGTCAATGTTCCACTCCTCCTTCTATACAACCAATTGAGAGGAAGTGGTTCCCACGAACCGACTGTAGGAGATCTCCCTCCGACGACGATAAGGCCATGAGGCGCAAGATACCCGTACACCTGTCCCCAATTGAGCCCCGTTCCCACCTTCAGTGATTTTTTATCCTCGCTAAGGGCGATCTGGCTGAATTGGGACATGTCGATTTGGAGCCCGTACGTGGAACTCATGTTGTTGTTGTTGCAGTGTCCCAGGCCTTTCACCTTTGTGGAAGTATTATTTTAATGGGCAATCTGATCATCTGGTGAACGGAAAGGGACTTACTGCCCAAGGAGTACGAGTAGCCTTGATAATCGAGAACTAGGCGAGAGAATTTCAGTTTGTCATCATTGGTATAAACAGGAAGGACTGACCAATTGTTGAATTTCCTGAGGAGAATCAGGCTGAACGCTGCAGAGTGAAGGAAGGCTGCTCGCATTTGACCAGTGGGAAATATCATGCTCGTATTGGACGGAACCTGCATTCGTCGGTCATAAATTTATAATATGCCTTTTAAAAATCAAACACGACACTCACCTGCAAAGGCAGGGCTCAATTCCTGCTTCGTACCGACTCTAGCGCAAGCAGCGGCCGCCGACGAACGTCGGTCATCCACGGCGGGTGTAGCACTGACAAGTAAGGCAGCAGAGGCTATCGAAAGGAGCCATTTCCGTGCAGACAACATGCTATTCGTGGCGGAAGAAGCGTAGAAGCACACGTTCCAAGCCGGGGCGAAGACGTTGTTCAGCGCCGGACCCTAATATACTGGTCCTGCGAAGGACCCCGAAAATTGTGCAGATCGCTAGCACCGAGTATCCAGGAACCGTCGACTCGTCTGTCGACGACACGATGGGCCTGGATGTTGAATGACGGAATCCGAAGAGAGAGCGGGACCAAAAGAGCCGATGAACAAGCATCAATGCCGACGGGCGGGGTTGCCGCCCGAGCTGTCAAGTTCCCATCATTCATCAGATTCGTTAGCGCCGGTTGAGTCGCTGACCGCCAATCTTCGCCATGTGTACTGATAACCTCGGTGCCAGTGCCTCAAAGGGGTTCTCGCCCAGCAACAGGGCCGCCCGAGGACCAGCGCAGAAGGCTACTCCGTTTCGCGGGCAGCCATCGCTCTCCCGCCCGAAAACAATCCAGAATGCGGAAAAACTGTGCACTCGCTGTGATCGCTGGGGATGGAGCCTTATAACATACAAGAGTCGAACGACTCCTGCAATTCCACCTAAATCTCGAACGTACTCGCATCGCAAGAAATGCCTGGATCAGCGAACTGGACTGCGGACCGATTTTACATTCCTGACACCCTGGCTAATTGGCCTTGGCCGAGAGCCATCAATCCCGCGTACGAGGAGTGCAAGGCGGCCTCCGCTGCCTGGTGCGAGAAATATGGCGCTTTCTCTGCTCGCGCCCAGAAGGCCTTCAACCTCTGCGACTTCAGTGAGTGACCCCGTAAACTCCAGCTCGAGGACGTGGATATTTACCCGATATTAGATTTATTGGCCTCTTTGGCGTATGCTGGCCTCCCTGCAGGTACGTCCGCCATACTCAGTTTCGAAATAAAATGACTTAAAATAGTGTCCGACGCCATAGACGTCAATCGAGTAGGATGTGACCTCATGAACCTATTTTTTGTCGTCGACGAGCACACAGACGCTATGGATGCTCGGTCCGTTCAGGACTGGGTAGACATCGTCGTGGATGCCCTCCATCATCCTCACACGCCGAGACCTGCGGGTGAACCGAAGGTCGGGGAGATAGCCCGCACGTAGGTTCCTAGCCTCGTTTAACCTGTTTCGGTGATACTCAGGAGAATTGTTGTATAGCTTCTGGGAAAATGGCATCAAATGCATGGGACCCACCGCCCAACGCCGATTTGTTGAAACATTCACCACCTACCTTCAGAGTGTCGTGACTCAAGCCCAAGATCGCGACAAGCATCTCTTCCGCGATGTGGACAGCTACATGGAGGTTCGGCGAGACACCATCGGAGCCAAGCCCTCGTTCGCCTTGCTTGAGCACGACATGGAGCTTCCGGACGATGTCTTCTATCACCCTCTCCTGGAGAAGTTGAGGGAGTGGGCGATCGACATGCTGATCCTTGGAAATGTAAGTATCATGTGTCTATTTCACAAATTCCAGATGACTAACCCCGACATTCTGGAAGGACTTGTGCTCCTACAATGTCGAGCAATCACGAGGCGACGACGGCCACAACATCATCCGACTCGCAATGCTTCAAGAAAACACCAACGTCCACGGCGCTCTCCGCTTTGTCTCAAAGATGCACGACGACCTCGCCGAGAAGTTCCTTTCCAACTACCAAGGCATGCCGTCTTTCACTCCACAAATCGACGCATGGGTCACCAGGTACATCGACGGCCTCGGTAACTGGGTTCGCGCAAACGATTCATGGAGCTTCGAGAGTTGGAGGTATTTCAAGGGAGACGTGTTGCGTGTCCAGGCAGAGCGTTGGGTCGAATTGCTCCCTCCAGCCCCAAAGGATGAGCTAACGTCATCAAGTGAGTTTTACGGCTTTCTGATGGGTGGGAGAAAAGGTCTCATGATGTACCTAGTCCCGCCTGAATCCCGGTGGATCAAACCTGCGGTCGAGCCTTCGCGTGCGAGGCCAAATAATGTCGGTATCGTGGCACTGGATACCTACACACCGACTTCAGAGGATGATTTCCAGACCTTGGCTGTCAAAAGTGCGTATTCTTTTCTTTCTAGCTCCTTCTACGATCCATCTGACAATATGACTGCAGCTGTGTCTTCGCTCCTCTCGAAGTACAACATCAACCCCGTCTCTGTCGGCCGGCTCGACATCTGTATTGAGAGGGCTGCAGATCCTTACATAATTTATGCTCTGCGAGACGCCTTCGCCTCCGCTGGCAACACGGACGTCGAGGCGATTGTAAGCTCCTCCAAGTCTGTCGTCGGATTGTTCAACGCAATAAATTGGGTCGAGTCATCGAGCTGGGACGGCCGTTACGCCATCGTATTCGCGGGAGATCTCTCTTCGGGAGTATCTGCAGCTTTGGTTGGCCCAGACGCGCCCATAGTCGTGGAACGTGCGCGATACCGTTTTACTATTGTGCTCTGAGCAATAACCTAACTTTCCTACAGCTACTCGAGGAACCTATCTCGGCGATCCCATCGCATCAACAGACGAGGCACAGGGGTCATACATTGATTCTCTCTTCCAATCATACTCGCATTATCGCAAAAAGCACCCCCAGTTCTCCAAGACCTCTGGTGCTCCCAACGGAGCGCACACTCCCACAACAACGAACGGCAGCATTAAATCCAACGGATTCGTCAGTGGAGACACCAACGGCCACGCGAATGGGAATGGCCACGTTCAGACCCGTTCGTCCACCCCCTCTTCTTCTTCTTCCTCCACGTCTTCCCCATCTTTCGACTACATGATCCTCCACGACCGCCATGGCAAGATTCCCACCGGCGCTGGGTCCATCTATCTCGGGCTGGCCTCGCTTATTACGGATATCGCACCGGAGACGCTGGCGGGCAAGAGCATCGGTGTATTTGGGTTTGCGAACAGCACCAGCACCTTCTTCGGTATTCGCGTTGCGGGTGACTGCAGTGTTATCTGCAAGCAGCTTCAGGCCTAAGCATCAAGTCGATAAGTAAGATATAGATTGACTCCTCATGTAGTACATATTGAGAGATTGAGGCTTTGTAGATTTGTGCATGTATGACTTACAGTTTCCTGGAGCTTATCAATGGAACTAGATTTGTTGCGATTATTACGTCCACGGCTCTCAGTTCATTCTCACGCCGGATATATGTCACTCGGCCTCTGTAACGATATTATGTCTTCGGTTTCATTGACTGTCCCCTCCGGACTGCGTCATTTTGCGCTTCTTTCATGCGAAATGAGTTGATGTCGGCTTCGGAGGCACTGTTTCCATTTATGGAAATAAGATGTAATCGGATGCGCCACGCCGCAGAAGTCCGCTGGTCGCCGCCCGCCTGCCAAGCAGAAGAGGTAAAAGAAGAAGACAAAGAAACACATCTCTATATCTCACAGTTTCTCCAAATGTCATGCATTTCACCGGCCTACATTTTGCTGCCATTCATGCCTCTGCAGCCGGGCTGGCCAATCTTGCTTACTCGTCTTCTACAAGGTTCCAAGTCGCAGAAAGTGATTTACCGAGTCTCCCTTTTCAGGCAGACTTTCCCAAGACTTTCGCATTAAGCAAGGACACAAAAGGATTGAATCGACTGTGTACGGCATGGATAGGCTTCGCGCGGGAAGTGGCTGACGCCCGAGAGAAATCCTTGTTGATGGAGTGGGGATAAGTGTCATCTCAATGAGCTTAGCAGTCCCTCCCATCTAAGTGCATATAATCTGTCAACCAAATGTCGTCATCCGTCAGCTTCTCCGCCCGAGGAGCTTCTATGCAATCATAGAAAAGACGATGGCTTGAAACTCTATCAATGAACGACGATCAATGGCGAACTTTCCAACATAATCATTGCACCTTGCGATATGGTAGCAGCTCCTCAAAGACAGTGAGAATAACGTAACAAGCGTATACCAAGGTTAATTCGAGATGTTGAGTTATACATGGCGGAGGCGAATTGTACGGAGACGAGTAAAGTGTACAGACACCATCTATTCCAACAGATCCAGCATTCTAATGTGACGGAGTATCCCCCCTTCCGACAAGTTGAAGTAAATTACCGAACGCTAGCAGCAGCAATGAGACGCTCTTTCTGCTCGGCGACGATCTTGGCCGCCTCGGGGAAGCGGGGTTTGATGACATTGCGGAACGGCGCAGGGCGACTACACGAAGCAGAACCATTGGTCAGCATCACAATTACCCGAACCCACACAACCAAAAAGAAACTTACACGACAAGACCCTCCTTGAAGTTGGCATGACTGTCGTATTTGATGTCCGTTCCGTCAAAGTTCTTCGCTTTCTCGATCTTGCACGCCCAAAGGACATGCGCGATGTCGATGAAGAGGGTGTTGTTCGCGACATACCGGCCGACGCAGATGCGGCGGCCAAACCCGTACGTGACGTGGCCCTCGCCCTTGGTTGCAGGGTGGGTGGGCTTGAGTTGGCCTTCTTCATCGAGGAAGCGCTCCGGGCGGAAATCGTCGAAGTCTTCGCCGTAGAGCTCGGGGTCGCGGTTCATGGCCCTGGATAAAGAAGTCAGATCTGCTGTTCAGGAAATAAAGAAACTTGGCGTTCGAAATGCACTTACCAGACGTTGAAAATGACGAGAGTTCCTTTGGGGATGAAGTACCCTTCGTAGACATCGTCCTCCGTGGACTGGTGTTGGAGCCCTGCAGCAGCGGATCAGCAACGACAATCATTGTACTTTATCATCACGGTTACGTACCGATGGGATCGACAGGGCGCCAACGCAAGATCTCACGAACGATGGCACGGATGTACGGCAGGGACTCGATGTCGTCGAAGCTGGGCATGCGATTGCGACCGACGACGTTGTCGATCTCCTCTTGTGCCTTGCGTTGAACTTCGGGATTGAGGGTCATGGCGAGGAAGAACCAGGCCATCACAGCCGCGGTCGTCTCGGCTCCGGCGGAACTTCAGCGGGTAATCAGCGCCTGCACCCGAGAGTATGAAGCAAGCACGGAGAACGTACATCATGACTCCTGCCACCCAGGCCTTCTCTCGCTCTGTGAATTGGTTCTCGCCGCCGCGCTTGACAAGGGAAGAGACGAGACTAGGACGTTCATCCCCAGCGAGCTGATGATTTCACATGAGCTCCCACCAAACGAAATTGGCTACCAATGGGACTTACCACACGATCACGGACAGTCTTGTAGTAATCCATGAATAGTTCCGAGTCCTTGCGATGCCAGTCTGCAGCCCAGGGCTTCCATCGTGCTAACCAGTCCGGCAGCTTGTTGAGGAAAGGGAAAAATTCAACGAGGTGCTCGCCGGGGTACGCTGCCTTGACAAGGCGTTGAACAAGGTCGTTGACGCGGGTGATGAGAGGCTCCTCGTGATTTTTGATAGGAAGGGTGTCGTAGACCATGGCCATGATTTGGGAAGCAGCGGTGCGCTTGAGATGGTCGTCCCATGAGTCGGGTGTCTTGAGGACACCATCCACGAGCACGGTGGCTTCGGTCTCTTGAAGGATGTAGTAGTTCTCAGCAGCATGCGAATAGAGACCTTCGTGGGCAGCACGGCGCATTCGACGCCACCTGAGAGGCGATCAAAGTGAGTTCTTATGAGCAATTAAATGCGGAAACATTCGACACCTACATATCGCCATATCGAGTGAAGACGAGGAGTAGGCCACCGCAAAGCATCTCCTGAGCGACAATAAAGCGTGGTCCTTGGAATGTTGGGTTAACCTCATGGCGGTAGAAGTGTTGTGAGGGGAACTTACGGTCCGAATAAATTGAGGCACGTTTGTCTAGAAGATCGGACGCGACTTTGTGAGTGTTGAGGACGACGGTATTCTTTCCACCAAGGTTCAGCCCGACTATGGGACCATACTTGAATTTCCACTCAGTGAAGGTGAGCCAGTTTTCGTCAGATAATTGCAAGACGTTGCCAATCTGTGTCGTGTGCCGAGCGGATTAGAACTCAACGAAAACGACGCGGTTGAGGTTGAAGAAACTTACAATTGGCAGCCCACGGGGACCAGGAGGTTTCTTGCCCTTCTGCGGCTTATGGGTAAGGACAGCAATCAAAAGAACGGCGACACCAAAGAGCGCGATGGAATGGCTGCCCAAGTTCTCCAGGAGCGTCGTACTCGCGGAAGAATGAAGAGTGGTCGAGTTCATGCTGGAAGAACCTTGGAGTCGAGACTTCCGACCGACACCATCTTAAAGAGATTGAGACTGGAGTATTCATCCGCCCGGCGCAGAGTTGGACTCGGTAGAACAACAGAGAGGCGGGCATCCGGATCGCGGGCGGTGTGATCGGCGTAGAACCGCAACCACGATCACGTGCGCTTCTTATGTTCCTTCTCCAACTCCATCTTCCTCAACAACTAGCCCGATAGAGTCCAAAGCGACCATTTTCCAGCTCGGAAGGACAGGTTGCAATCAAGGTGTGCGCCAAAGCTACTTTCACCCCGGGTTTTCGCTTACTTACCAATTACTTTCTCGACGCAGAATCCAGAAGGACATAGCATCACGCAAGTTGACTTCTGCAGTATAGACAGCGAGTTGGCCTTCGGGCGGCCATATTGATCGGCTACCCGAAAACGCGCTGTAGGAAAACATGCCTAACGGTAGAGCTCCTTACAAAAAGGTGGACACCGTCGTAGGCTCTCAACGCCAAGATGAACGCCGACGTTGTCACTGTCTTGCTCGCGCTCTGTGCTACAGTCGGAATCTACGTCTTCAACGTCGGACGACGAAAGAAGTTTTATCCTCCTGGCCCACCCACCGTGCCACTCCTTGGAAATGCCCATCTCGTGCCTAACGAATATGCACATCTTCGGTAGGATATCTCGATGCTTCTCGAAGAGATTTCACGCTTACCAAAATTCCAAAGTTTCACTGAATGGGCACGAGCCTACGGAGATATCTACTCTGTAGGTGCTCGCCCCGTTACGGTCAATACGATCAACTAATCCATCCAGCTCATGGTTGGAAACGGAGTCATCGCGATTCTTACTAGTCACAAGGCTGTGAAGGAAATCATTGACGTTCAGGGCAACTACACGGCAGATAGACCTCAAACAACGATTGGCGACACAGTCACCGGAGGCGTGCATATGGCCCAAGCCCATTCAGGTCCGTCACAGTCCAGTTTGTAAATTCCTCTCCCCCATCTAAGTTTCGGTGTAGATGACCCGCGGTGGTCGATTCTCCGTCGTGCCGTTCGCAGCGTGCTGACGAAGCAAAAATGCGAAGAACATTGGCCCATCCAACGAGCCGAGTCTGTTCAGCTTATGCGTGATATCATTCACGACCCTCACGTTCGTAGTGCCGGTTTTTTTTTCGATACGTGTAATTCTGATCTCAGTTTCTAGAGTTATCATAAGCATGTTAAGCGCTACACATTCTCCGTGATCTCGTCCATTGTATACGGTGCCCGTTTCCCCCGATTCGACTCGAAAGAGTGCACCGACTTTTACAACATGATCGACAAGTGGTCGGAGTTGATGGAGCCTGGAAGGCACCCTCCAATCGATCTTCTTCCCGTCCTCAAACTCATTCCAGAACGCTTTGCTTTATGGAGGCAAGAGTCGAAGGTTGTGCGACAAATGCAACACCATCTCTACTTCCACATGCTGGATTGTGTCAGAGGCCGACTTGCTCGTAGCGAAGGCGTTGGAGCTTTCATGGAGGACATCATTCAAACGCAAGACCAACTAGGATTGGATAGGGAATTGATGGCGTGAGTGTCTTCTTCGATCATCTCGCTTGCACTGTCAGCGATCTCACTAATATCCTTGCGTCTTAGTTATCTGGGAGGGGTGCTCCTTGAAGGCGGTGCTGATACGACGGCGTCTTATCTCAACTCCCTTCATCTTGCCATGGTCGCTTTCCCAGAGGTACAGAAGAAAGCACACGAGGAACTTGACCGTGTAGTTGGTCCGGATCGACTCCCAACTCTGGAGGACATACCATCCCTACCATACGTCCGTGCCATCATCCGTGAAGTGCACCGCTGGAGGCCCGCTGCTCCATTGGGCCTCCCACACGCGTCAACGCAGGAAGTCCAGGTGGGTCTGATAGGCATTAAACGTCCCGTTCTACACCCCCACTGACGTAGGATGATGGAACAGTACAACGGATACGTCCTGCCAAAGGGCTCTACGATTTTTATCAACATATGTACGTGCCTTAGCTTCTCCGATTGACGGTTGACGTGTGTCCATCCATTGTTCTCACTGTGACGCAAAAATATTCCTTCCTGTAGGGGGTATCAACCACGACCCAGAGCTGTTTGAACGGCCGGAAGATTTCTGGCCTGATCGCTTCATGAAGAACGAGCACGGAATGCGGGACGGCGTTGACGTCAGCGCTTGGAGAGACAAGCTCATCTTTGGCGGCGGCAAGGTATGTGCGCCCTATCATAAACTTATCCCACTTGAGGTTCCGGAACCCATCTGTTACGCGACCGCGACAAAGCGCTGATCCTTGATTTCTAATCTGCACAGCGTGTCTGCCCTGGCACCAATCTCGCGCATAACTCGGTCAACTTCAACACCGCGCTCCTCCTTTGGGCATTCACCTTCGAACAATCAGTCGATCCCGTCACCAAGCGTCCGCTAACGCCGGACGTGTGGGACTACACCAAGGTCCGTTCTCCACCGATTTCCTGTCCCAATCCTCTTCGTTTCTCACTGTCGTGATGCCATGTTCGCTAGGGGCTCTTCATTATGCCGAACAAGTTCCCCAGCGAAATCGTCCCCCGTAGCCGTGCTCGCGTCGAGTTGATCACCCAGTCTCTGCGTGACTCGTCTGCTCTGTATTCGCAATTCGAAACACAACTCGACGCAGATGACAAGACCTACCTTGAATCTACTTGGCGATCTTTGTCATGAGGGGATCTGCTGGATGCGAGAAAGTAAATAGACGACGTGTTATTGGATCTGTATGCTAGTATCCTAGAAGATGGAACTTCTCATTGTGATGAACGTTGCGGTCTGGCAATTCAGAAAATCCGAAAGCTGTATCTTGCGGCTTGCGTCTTTGATCAAGTCCTGTCTTCGAATTTGCGGATGTCCGGACCTCAACATTGACACTTGCAAACCGATTGTTATCGAAGTCGATCCCGCATGAGTGAATGTTGAACATTGAACGGCGATTCAACTTATACAGTCATCCACCGGCTAATGTTACATAATCAGCCGGTGATACACCCAAACCCGATTTCACTCTCCTGCAAGAACGGTGATATCTAGAAGCACAAAACAAGTTGTAGTGAGAAGAAGCACTGTAAAGGTGTCCTTGTAACGTGTTTCGTAAATAAATTAACCGTCTGAGAACTAAAGATTCTTCTGAATGCTTCTGTGTTCCAACCGAAATCCTGGGTTCTGAATTTATAGACGAAGGTGGGAGCACCTATGAGCGGGAATTAGAGCCAACGGATGTTAATTTTAATTAATGTGATACAAGTCAAGTCAAACGGAAGCATCTTTGCATGACTGGGGGCAACGTTGGCACTGTCTTACTGCGAGAACTACGTGATATATGGTTGTTCAACATGCACAAAGCATGTCCAGCGCTTTTAAGCCAAAAAAAATTGAATTCCACCACAATAACATCGTATTCCCCACTCAACTGCTTGTCCTACTTCTTACTATGGTTGGCCGTCCCAAGTCGCTAGCCCAGCGGCAACAGGAGGCAAAGCGTGCTCATGAAGCGTTGATGTCACGTGCAGTCGAGGCCTACCGTGCTGAGCTCGAGAAGCCAGACCATCGTGCCCGTCGAGGGCTGCGCACTATCTGCAAAGATTTCGAACAGCTTTACTTCGAGGAGACCGGAGATCGAATCCGTCTCAGTCATATGACCCTTAGTCGACTGGCTGATGGTGGGCTAACTCGAGTCCAGGCCAATGCCACCCGTTCATGGCTCTCGAAGGGTGAAGAAGATGTTGTCGTCGAATTTATCCTGGACATGGCTGCACGTGAATGGCCACTCAGTCATAGACGTCTCAAGGAGCATGTCGATATGATTTGCCATGCCCGCAAACGCAAGAACTTCCCAGTCGAGGGTGTGGGTCAAAACTGGACCACACGCTTTGTGCAGCGACACTCCGACCGTCTCAAGATGAAAGACTCTCGCCCTCTTGAGGACAAGCGAGGCCGTGGTGCCAATCCGACAGCCAACAAGCAGTACTGGGCCCTACTCAACGAGACGATCAAGAAATACAACATCCGGCCTGAGACCACCTTTGGAACTGATGAGATCGGCATACAGAACCGCGGCGAGGAAAGCGAGCGCGTCATTGCTCCAGCCCATGGAAAGGGGCCACAATATCAGCAATGTGGTGGGACTCGCAAAAACACCACCGTTCTGGTCACCATCTGTGCTGACGGCACAGCTATTCCTCCTACCGTTATTTTCAAGGGTGAGGCCCTCCAAGTTGGATGGGGTGACAATAACCCTCTAAATGCGACGTAAGTTCTCCTCTCATTTTGTCACGACTCACCTTTTCTGGATCTAATCATGATATTTAATTGCAGGCTTGGCTACCAGAAGAAGGGCTGGACGGACGGAGAGATCGGTGCAGAGTGGATCAAGATCTTCGATAAGGCAACAAAGGACAAAGTCAAGCAAGGAGAGTATCGCCTTCTCTTGGTCGATGGCCACAATTCTCACTATACTGTCGCCTTCCTGCTTTATGCACGTGAACACCTTATCCTCGTCATTTGCTATCCTTCTCACACCACCCACATCTATCAGGGGCTTGACGTCGTGATATTTGCGGTCTTGAAGCGCTGCATTGGTGAGGAACGGGACGG